>WSYH01002236.1:24569-92538 GCA_036426205.1 Ascaphus truei | reverse complement strand
CCCCCCCTCTCCCCCTTCCCCCCCTCTCCCCCTCTCCCTCTCTCCCCCTCCCCTCCTATCCCCCTCTCCCCCTCCCCCTCTCCCTCCCCCCTCTTGAAACCTGAAAAGAAGAACAAACTCACTGACTACGGCTTTATGTCTGGGATACTAATCAAGTTACACAAAATGCAACTCTGCTGCATCACATTTGCAGCACAGACGATGATAAATGTCTCTGTCTGGTTTTAAATTGTGGAATTGATCTTTTAATTAGGCTGCATGAAATGCATGCACTGAAAGTGAACAGCTAGCTCCACCTGCTTGCAGTGTCTTTCAGATTCAATTTCATGTAATCTTTTCCCTTAAAAACTATCAGCGGAAACCATACTTTGAACATTGTGCGCAGCCCATCACAATAATAATAGGTGCCATTTTATTGCGCAATATGTATGCAGATGTCCACTGATATACACTGATCACTGTATTCATTATAAACATTGATCTGCAGTTAGCATGGAGACACCAATTTTCCACCAGCAGTAACAAAGCAAAAGTCATTAATTACCTGCCAATGTAGGGTTTAATGCACGTTTTATCAGGCACTGATAAATTTGCCTTCTAGCATATACATTTGTAAAAGGTGCCATTGTGTCAGATAGTGTAATGTAACACATGTAATACGAGTTTTGCTTCCGTCCACGGGCTTTGTGTTTAGAAGTGTTTGACCTCCCTGGGTTAAGCATGCAGGAAACTATTCTTTGCATTGTAAACATTTATTTATTAACAAGCCTTTCCTGCAACACCCATGGGTGACACAAACAGAACCATCATTTTGTCATGTATATGTCACTATCAGCCAGCTAAGCGCTGGAGTAAAAGTCTGCAAAGTGACATTGCTGACAGTAAAATATAAAAATGTGTTCCAGCACTCACTGACTGCTAGAATACAATAAAACGTGGGAATATGCCAAAAATGAAAAAAGTTTTAATAATAGAAGCACGATATATAAATTGGAACAATGCAAGTGAAAATCACACAAGTACAAAAATTAACCTATAAATGCATACAATGTGGGAGAACAATACAGGGGAAGCGAAAAAGACGGGGAAAACCAAAATAGGGAAATGGGTGGGAGGGGGGGGGGAGACAAGGGGGGATATAGGGGGCAATGTTTTGGGGTTAAGACCCCTTCCTCAGACCCATTCCCTCAGATCCAATAGGACCAAAGGTACTTCCAATACCCTGTGTCCCCAACAGACTGAGTCCACCCCAAAAAAAGATAGTAATAATATAATGCACTAATGTCCAATGCAAATAAATGAAGACTTGATGCAACAAAAAGAATATGTATCCAACCGTCAGAGTCCTAAAAAAATGTGAAACGCCAGCTCTCACTCTCTCGCTGCTTCATCCAGGGGTTGCTGACAGTATGCAGTAAGTACTGATAAAATGTGTCATTTTATCTAGCAATACAGATCTGATATCCTCTAATTAACTTGTAACCAAAATCATTGCAATATTGTCAATGTAAAAATACTGTATTATCACTGCAAAGCACCAGAAACGTGACCAATACCTTGACCAATGAGCAATACACATGAATGAAATGATTATGAAAAGTGCAGTAAATATAAGCAAATAGTACAGAGTAATTAAATTGAGATATAGCCAACACTTGATTTAAAACTTCCTGTTTACAATTCAAAAGTCCATATAACTCCTAACAAAATAATCTCATTAATCTGTCAATTCCTTTAGGATTTTGTAATAGGAAATCAATCCCCATTAATTAATTATTTAATTTCAGAGGCTTAGGGTTTGACAAATGGCCCATTAACAATTGTCTCTTGAATGATACATATCTGCCTATGTAATTTGAATGTATCAAGTGCCGCAAACTGGAGAATTGCTCCAAAAACAGGTGCAACTTGCCTTATTTTCAATGTGTCTCTACTTGTGAGAGTGGGGAACGGTCTAGGACCAAGTCGATGCTGGCACTCCACCACCAGGCATGTCGCCGCCCTCACTACTTACCACAAGATACCTCGCCGCAAGGCATTTTGCCGCCACCCCGCGAGAGTGAGATCTCCTTAGGACATTTAAAGATGGCAGCGGTGGCAGACGACGAAGTGGCGGTGGACAGATGACGGCGAAGTGCCTTCGGTGAGGTGTCCTGCGTTGAGTAGTGAGGGTGGTGACATGCCTGGTGGAAGAGCACCGACGTCGATTTAGCCACAGTCTAACGTCCCATTCCAGTGGGGAAAGGGTAAGAGTTAGGGGGGAAATAGCCAGCACAATATTATAATGTGATGTACAGTATTCAAGTTGTACTTATAACTGGTCTCTCTCTGAATCAAATAAATCCACCATGTCTGAACTGGCCTTCTCTGTGTTTTGGAGCAAATTCTTCTGTGATTGTCATATTCGCTGCTTCCTTTAAAGATGCAGTGATACGTTTATAAGGGTTCAAACTTAGTGATTGATCATTAACTTTTCAATTATTTTTTAATGTCTTCCTGCCAATGTTTTTAAACATTGTAACCTGAAGCTTAGGGTTGGCTTTACCACTTTTATCTCCATCCTATCTCTTCATTGCCTAGTCTCCCATCTTAAATATTTGTCTTAAATAATACATTGATATGTGTAGGCCTTACATATTTTGAATAGTAATTGTATTGCTCCCATATTGCTCAGTCTAACATGACTTTATGAAGAATCTGAGCATTCTACAAATTCAAGATGAGTTATAAGTAAAATATACACATAATTATGTTTTAATTTAAATTGCATCAATCGGCTGTTCAAAATGGCGCAATCCATCAAATATTTTCAAACAAATTATTCGTTATATGTATAAAGACTACACCATACATACAATGCCATTTTATGAAGGTTTGTATGACCTTTTTAGCACTGAAATGTTGACACACAATTTAAAAATATATATAATTGTATTACATAGGTCCCTTGGTCTTAATATTCCATCTAATGACTTCTGCAGAGGTCACATGAACACCTTGTATGTATATGTATGTCTTTATGTATATACTGTAGTGTCATTAATGTACATAGCGCTTCACAGTAGTAATACGTGACAATCATATAAATAACAAATAATATAAATAACAGTCATGGGAATAAGTGCTTCAGACATAAAAGTAACATTTAGGAAGAGGAGTCCCTGCTCCGAGGAGTTTACAATCTAATCTAACCTTCAACTATGCCAAGCCTTATTCTGGCTTTACAGCAAAACTGCAAATGCTTATCATACACAAACCAACTTGATAGAACTACAAATGTGAGTCCACTTCCACTGTCACTACAACAAACTTTTAACGAGAGATACTACTGTACTCTTAGAGCCTATAGTTTTTATAATTAACATGATTCTATAATCATCTGTGTGGAACGAACACATAATTAATCGCAATCAAAGAATCTACTCAGGTGGGTGTCAGAAGCTAAGTTAAATTCATCATGTCCCATTCGTCTTTCCAATGCCATGATAAACCTAACTGTGTCCCTTCATACCCCACAATCTAGTGAGGCAATGATTACACAAAAAATAATAAAGGCTTTATCTATGGACATCTCAGAATGTCACTTCTCTTATTAGATATTTTCAGTGAGGAAAGGAGTCCTTTATTTTTTAATATTAAGGATATTTATAAATCTGATTTTTCTTTTACCCTCACATAATTTGTTTCTATCAATGAATGAGTTTGGCATCCTAAAAATCCATTCAGCTGCAATTCAGAGTTATATTGGGTTTATTGTTATGTCATTTCAGATTTCAAAAGTCGTTCTCCTGAGAGAAAATTAACCTTAAAAACAAATCAAACAAGTATAACACCTGCAGTACATATACATGTTTAATGCTCCACCTCTTTGTGGAAGGGAACTAAAAATGCAAACTTTGCTTTTGAAGATTGTGTAGTTCTTGAGATGGTTCATGCTTAGAATTTGTTCTCCCCCCCCCCCCCCCCATTTTATAAAACATTTATTAAAAGGTGACCTCCACATTGACTCAATTTCTATAACAATACTAAGGTTTAATTTACCAATTCAGTAAAGAACCTAACACTATTGAAAAGACTTTCTCTAGAAATATATTTTATCGTACACTGAATTGTAAGTTCTGTTTTTCATCATTTAATAATTGAGAAATTAAGGCAAGGGTTCTCAACTCCAGTCTTCAAGACCCCTCAACAGGTCAGGTTTTCAGGATATCCTAGCTTCAGCATAGGCGGCTCAATCAATCCCTGCTTCTGCATAGGTGGCTCAGTCTTTGACTGAGCCACTGATTGAGCCACATGTGCTGAAGCGGGAATATCCTTAAAATCTGACCTGCTGGGGAATCTTGCGGACTGGAGTAGAGAACCACTGGATTAAGGGGGGGGGGGGGAAGTGATACTCGACAAACTAACCAAATACAGTGAATAACTAGAAAAAAAATAAGTGGTGCAATGAATGGGCTAAAGAAGGGGAACAAACAAGTGATAATGCAGACAATATGTGAAACAATAAAAATAAGTAAAAAAATATAAAATGTAGCAGGTAACCTCCCGTAGAGATGTGAGACTCTAAGATAAAAGGAAGATCATCAAACTATTGGTCTACTGCAGGCCTGCACAACTCGTAAAGTGAGAAGGGCCGAACTGTTCTAAGGAAAAAAGATTTGGGTCGCACGGGTAAAATCATCATCATCATCATCATCTCTCCTCCAGCACCTCTCATCATCATCATCATCCTCATATATCTCCCCCAGCACCCCTCATCATCATCCTCATATCTCCCCCAGCACCCTTCATCATCATCCTCATATCTCCCCCAGAACCCCTCACTGTCAACCTTTGCGATACTCCCCATCTATCTCTCATACCCCCATCTCTCCCCCTCACTCACACACATAATACTCCCCCTCCACATCAAACACACAACACCCCCTGCACACTACACATGTCCAACCCCCCCTGCACCTCACATCATTCTCCCCCCCTGCACCTCCATCACTCTCCCCCCCTGCACTTCCCATCACTCTCCCCCCTTGCACCTCCAATCACTCTCCCCACTTGCACCTCAAATCACTCTCCCCCCTGCACCTCCAATGACCCCCCCCCTGCACCTCCAATGACCCCCCCCCTGCACCTCCAATGACCCCCCCCTGCACCTCCAATGACCCCCCCACCTAGACCTCAGTTTTCTGCAAGGAGCGGCAGAGAAGGCAGGACTGCACGCACGCACGCGCTCTAGCAGGCAGCAGGCACGGAAGTGCCTCAATGCTGAGCGCGCTGCTGCCCTGCAGTTCTCTGAAAGTGGGGAGACGGTGGGGCTCAGCGGGGAGGGGGGAGAGCGGGCTCATCGGGGAGGGGGGAGAGTGGGCTCATCAGGGAGTGTAGAGCGGGGCTCGTGGGGAACGGGAGAGGGGTCTCTGGGGAAAACGGAGAGCGAACTCGGGAGGGAGGGGGGAGAGCGGAAAACCACTACGGGCCCACAGTGAGTGCATGCGGCCCGCGGGCTGCGTGTTGTGCAGGCCTGGTCTACTGTATTGTATATGTGTGGTATATGTATATATATATATATATATATATTTAAAATATTTAAAATGCATTTCAGCGGTAAGGTATATTGAACATGTGAGAATGTGATAAAGTAAAGAATTATAACCTTGGTAACCAGTGGCTTATCAAACTAATTTATGTAATTACAAAGCTTCACTGAGAATAATGAGTCCCATAATAGCTGTCATATGAGATAGTTTCTTGGAGTGTAAGGGAATTAACTCCCCAATTTAAAGAGAGAAAATTCAGAATCGCTTACAGCGTCTTCTTAAAACAGAAATAGCTCTTATCTAAGAATATCATTTAAATGCAGAGGTGTGCAAAAACATCAGAGACTGGGTGGACAAATGCATCTATCTTCTCCCCAGCGATGGAAATAAAGGAGCGTGTGCGATCTTATTGAATAAATCCTTACATTATGATCAATTTCGACCTGGAGGAGACACGAAGGTGGCGTAGTACAATGTGACCGTAAGATTTATAATATGGATAAAAAAACAAATATAGATAAATATAGTCCTAACGAGCAAAATCCTTTTTTTTTCTATCAAAGTGTAACTGACAAAAGACTGAGAGATAACGATACAATTTAAACGTGGGAGAAGACTTAATGCTGTAAGCTATCCATCAAAGACCAGCGATCGTAAAGACAACACAAAGGGGTATAAAATGAATACAAGAAATGTAGGAATTTCGGATTGCTGGAGATTGTTTAATCCCACTGAGGGGAGTACACTTTTTTTCTCCCATGCTCAGAGTTAATTTTCAAGAATTGATTACGTTCATAGTTACATAGTAGATGAGGTTGAAAAAGACGTGTGTCCATCAAGTTCAGCCTATGCTAAATTTAGACAACAGATACTTTATCCTATATCTATACTTACTTATTGATCCAGAGGAAGGCAAACAAAAAAACCCAGTGTCATATCATCCAATGATATCTCATAAGGGGAAAAATAAATTCCTTCCTGACTCCAAGAATTGGCAATTGGATTAATCCCTGGATCAACATCCTTCCCATGTATACTTATTTGGTATATCCCTGTATACCTTTCCCATCTAAAAGATGTCCATCCTTTTTTGTGAACAAATCTATTGTATCTGCCATCACAGTTCCTCATAGTAATGAATCCAAATTTTAACTGCCCTTATTGTAAAGAACCCTTTCCTTTGTTGCTGGTGAAATCTCCTTTCCTCCCAAACTTGGGATGGCACAGAGTCCTTTGTACTGCCCCGTGGGAGAATAGTTCTTTGAAGCTCCTTGTTTGTCCCCGAATATATTTGTATATTAGAATCATATCCCCTCTTAGACGCCTCTTTCTAATGTAAATAAATCTAATTTAGCAGCCTCTCCTCATAAGTTAGATTGTCCATCCTCTTTATTAATTGGTGGCTCTTCTGCCACTCTCTCTAGTTCCATAAGTCTTTTCTGGATTGGTGCCCAAAATTGTACTCTATATTCAAGTGTGGTCTACTAATGCTTTGTAAAGGGGCATAATTATGTTTTCTTCCCTTCCATCCATTTCCTGTTGATGCAAGATAAGATCTTTTTGCCTTTCAGGTACTGCATGACTTTGGGCACTATTGCTAAGCCTGCTGTCTACAAGAATTCCTAAATCCTTCTCCCTCAAGGATTCCCCCAATATATCTCCATTTAATTTGTAAGTCACCTTTTTATTTGCATCCAAATGCATAACCTACATTTATCTGTTATTAAACCTCATCTGCCATTTACCTGCCCCCTTTCCAGTCTCTCTCCAAGTCCTTCTGAAGAGAATTAACATCCTGCTCTGATTCTATTACCTTACACAATTTAGTATCATCAGCAAAGATGGACTTTGCTCTCGATTCCAACCTCAAGGTCATTAATAAACAAGTTAAAAAGCAGATCCCAGTACCGATCCCATTGATGTTACAAGTATCAAGACTTAGAGAAGGTATCAGCTCCAAGACTGAAGTAAGAAGAGTGGATATCTGTTGCATCATTCCCAGCAAGTTCCTACTATATCTTCGGAACTTGAACTGATGTTGTAAACTGAATGCTTGGTACTATTAACAGATTTAGACTAACACTGTAGCATAATACACAGAAGGCTATAGGTGGACAGGAGTTGCTCAGTGGTAAAGATACAGACTGTAAACTATTACACAGAGTTTGAAGCAGGGGAACCGTTGTTGGCTCCTTGTGGCCTTGAGCAAGTCACTTTATCTTCCTGTCCTCAGACACCAAAATCATAGATTGTAAACTCCTCTGTCTGAAACAATTCCTCTTGCTACAGTGTATTGTGAAGCACTTTGAGTCCCATTGGGACAAAGCACTATATGAAATAAAGTTATTATTAAGATATAATAATATACGGCATGCTCTTATCTGGGTGAACTAAATCTAGGCTGTAATAACATGCAGTAAGGACAGGATATAGAGATTCCTATCTCATTAACATAGCAATGAAGAGTTTAAATAATTTATTTAAATAATTATTATATATGGTATATTATATATGGTATGATATTATTTCAAAGTAACCAACATCATGCATCAGAAGAGGAGAATCTATATGAGGGTGGAAATCTTAGCATATACAGACATAGCTATCCTTACTGTCTCGCTGCCACGCCACACGTGGTACACAACCCAGTGGGTGGCAGCCCTGGAGGATTAACACAGTGGGAGTCCCATTCAGAGGCATGGACCCCCTGCAGCATGCTCGTGCCGACACTCTCCGTGCTGTGGAGTTCTTGCACTTGGTACGCGGTTCTTTGACTGCGGTGCCGGGGACAGTGAGTCTGCAACATCTGTATAAAAAAGCGCAGAAAAAAACAGACTCAGAATTCATTAAATCTGGTAAAGAAATAAATAAAAGCTTCTCTGTGACTTTATGTTGAATCGCTCTTCCAAAAATAGAGAAAAATTCATGAAAAAAAACGTGTGTGACCTTTGGCTACATAGGAATGAGCAAAAGAAAGTAGTTGTCAACAACGCTGGTAAATTACTGGGTAACCTAGTCATAAGGCAATGCATTTGAGTCCTCCTAAGAATGCAGAAGGCCTTAGGAGAAAATAGCTGTAGATCCAAAAAGATTTAAGTATTTAGGAATTCTACCAGAAGTTATACGGTAAAATTAAAAAGGATAAAAGCATTAAAGACCTTTCTGAAGAGGTTAGAGCTTCCCCAATTACCAAGGAATGAGCTACAGTTATTAGATGAACCAATTACTATAGAGATGGTAAACACCATATGTTACAAATGGAAAAGCCCCACGGCCAAATGGAAAAGCTGAGGGAGTTTATTCGGTTCTTATTATCTTTTTCTTTCATGCTCATATATTGTTCTTTCTTGTGGGTGTAGGGGTTGTTCGGCCTATATTCTTTTTGACCCATTATCGATGGAATCGGATGACCTGTTCCCTACAAATCAGAATGTAAAAATCCTTTCCAAAGTTTAGCAGAATATTTGTTAATTTTTCCCTCAAAGTTATATCATTATACACATCTCTTGAAGGGCAGACCTCTGTGAAAAATATAACCAAGTGCTAGCGGCCATATACTTGACCAAAACAAATGTGCAAGTTAATAATAACAATGCTATTATATCTGTAGATGCCAAACATACTTCTGATGTTAGTTGGGAGTATTTGTTTGAAATTTAACAAAATAGGGAATCACAGAATTTCCTTATAGTGATTAATTGGGCGAAGGTGTGATTTATGGCCGGACCGAATGTTAGGGGGTGCTCCCCTGTTCTGTCTGTTAATCCGAGGTTGCCTTTATTCCGTCACTGTTTTTAATATAGCAATAGAACCTAGCTAACCACCTTTTCTAAGGAATGCCTTGAAAAATAGAAGAGAATAAATGCATTAAAAATATGTAATAAGAGACTAAGCTAGCACTATTTGCTTTTGACCTCTTAATTTTTGTATCAAACCTGGAGAATCTCAGTAAGAAAGATATACACTGAAATATAGTTTCCTTGCTGCAATGTTCAGAGATAATCAAAAGCAATAAATTGGCAAAAAAAACTGTCCCAAGATGCGTCAATGGTAAGGTATTCTCTAATGGTATCTCCAGAGTGCTTCTCACAATTCTATAGAATAAGCATAAAGAGAGAAGACTATAGCGCAATATGTGACCCCAAGTCACTGATTAACCACAATTCCTACTTACACTTAGTAAGATGATCAGGGGCAGTAAGGTCTCAACCCATCCTTACACAGGTAATTACACAGGTAATCTCTGATCACGTATTCCTTGCCTGGATGTCTTGACCAATACGTTCCTAATTGATGTGACGAAGTTACCCACAAATGAAGAAAAGTATAATAGTGTAATACAATTAACATTTAATACACACGCAAGACCTAGAGTAAACACCACAAGATCCATGGTCTTTGTGCTTTTAAAATTGCTGTCCGCAACATGAGATGCAGAGTCCGGCGAAGGACTTAAATTTAACACCATACACTGGCGACACACTTTATTCGAGCTCGGCTAGTCCCACGAAATTCGGGTATACCCGTGTGTATTGAGGTTTGTGACTGTTTTCTGCTCCCGAGTGCATTGGGTTATTTTTCTAGGCAGGATTGAAGCATTTTATTCCCGCTGGCTGCATACTGCACAGTATATATATATATAGCATACAATTCATGAATTTATGCAGCTGGTAGACACGCGAAGCATTGCAGCCTATTAAATCCTAATCATTATCATTTAACAGATCAGCCGCCGTCAGCCAGGCATGAACCCAGGCTGGGAAGGCAAACGCAACGGGGCTTGTCAGAGGTGAGGACGCGCGCATTCCAGGTATCTGCCAGGTACTACTGGGTATTTGCTGCTGAATAAAGTGTGTCGGTGCAGTACATACACATACAACCCCGATGTACTGTATGTATGTAAATTTCATTAAATTACTTTTTATTCCATCTGGATTTTCCATTGATTTTGGTGGGATCCTGGAACATCTGGGGATATATACTAAACTGTGCTTTTGAACAAAAAAAGAACTCTCTCCACAAGTTAAACCCTTATGGTTTTAACAACTCACACAGGCCCGTGTGAGTACCTTAACATTATATATTTATATACCCATATCCCCCTATTAGTCCCCATCAGTTTCATATACTGATATCCCTTTGTACCTCTATTCTATTTTGGGGTTTTGAATATCCTGAGGACCTCTGTGTCTATCAGCAGTCGAGAAGAAGGTGTGGAACTCCAAGTAAGATTTTTTTCTACAGAGTTAAACCCCGAGGGGGTATTTGCTGCACAGGCCCGTGTGAGTATTCAGTGCTTATTATTGATTTACTCCATCTCCACCAGCTGGGGGTATTCTTCCACTTCATCATCTTCGATTCATAAAAGTCTATTAATTGTGTGTATTACCTTTGCTGTTCTGCTGCTGATCTGCGCTCCCTTATTTCTCTATTTTCTGTTTTCACTGTGTGGAGAATAAGGATATCTCCAAGAAGGTTGAGCAGCACACGGGGGGATCCCTGGAAGTGTATTCCCAAGAAGAAGACACAAAGTTTCCCTTGATTGGTAACAAAAAAATTCCATTCACAGTTTCAATTCCGCTAAAAGTGATTTGTTTGATTTAAGAGAGCGCCCGGTTAGCCTATGTGTAACTGCAATGAAATATGGCAGGCACTTTAGAAATCAAATGTTTTTCTAGTCCTACAAGAGAACATATATTGCAAGATCAACATTCAGCACGTAAACAATTCCCGATAATGTGCTCTATCTCCAGATCTGCCAAAGATCCGCAGAAAATGCTATTGTAACATTCAGAATTTGATTCTGTTAATTATAAAATGACACCTTCATCTTACTTACTATTTTTGTCTAATTGCGCTCATGAAATATACATCATTTAAATAAGGGTACCCACAATTTTAATGCAACTAGCTCTGTATTTTGCAGACTTTTTTATATAACAGGAAAACTAACATAAAAAATGTACTGTATATCCAGGTGTCTACAATTTTGAGTAAGAAAATGCATATCAAGTTCTATATCCATTGCTGACTACAAATCTTCATAAGCATGTCACAATACACTGACAGTGAGTTTTAAATAGACAATTGATACCATATCAAGTTTGTACATTATGCAGGACATACCATACACATGCATAGTGAAGGCATGCAGCATTATTATTTCTCTCGTCTTCCCCAATTCTCTTCTTACCAATTCCACACCATTCCAGGTGCCGATAGGTTTGAAGGCTTTAACATATCAAACTACTTGTTGGTCCAATAAAAGGTATCATATCCCCTACTCCCTCTCCTCTTTGTTTACTACATGGAAGAAAGAACCCACATGGCTACACAACCCTTCTTACTCATACCACATATGAATATCCACTGGGCTCTATAAACACTGTATCAGAGATTCTGATACTTTTCTAGAATATGTAGCCAACAGGTTAAACAAGTGTGAACAAATGGAAAAATAAAAAAATATTAGAAAGAATAAAACATTTTTCTGGACGCTGGGTTCCATATTTTTTGTTATGTATTGTTAGTTTTTCCATTGTAGCAATGTCCAATAACCTTACTCCCCCATTTATTAATAGTAGGAAGGTTGGTGGCCTTTCATCCTTCACGATTTAAAAGTTTTGCCGCAAGAAGCATGTGGTTAATGATTTTTTTAGCATCATTAGGCATTCTGCTATCCTGTCACAGCAAACACACACAGGATTCATTCAGGCTCCATGGGGATCTCTAATTGAGCAATATTTCTATCTACTCTGCTTGACTACGCATTCCAAAAAAAAAATGACCTTTGGATAGACCACCATAAAGTAAGAAATTCACCTTGTTCCATCTCATAACTTAGTTGTTAATTTGTTCAGTACGTTTTACATCCATTATCTAGTGTAGGGTGCCATAGGGGAAGTTTTACCCAGTATTTTCTTCCTGCGTTTATGACAATACATAGTGGCAAGTCTAACAATGTAGTGTTTGTGTCGCTACAGGCCTCACCTCGTCGTCTTTCAACAAAGAGTAGCTCTGAGATTGGGTCATGATCTACGATCAATTCCTCGATGTCCACCCAATGATACTCTAGGGGGTCTGTGGTACCAGTAATATATTATATATACTCTTCAGTATTGTTCGCAATAGTAATAATTTATAATTGGATAAGGCCAAACGCCCACTGGACCGTAAGGGTGTTTGTTGGTAGAAGTTTTTTTACTATTATGCAAGCAGATAGCTAACAGCTTGCAAATAAATTCAAAATATATATAGCATATAAAGTATATAGCATTCAACCAGAATATGTTTAATGACCTGAGGGTTGGTTTATTGCTTATTCCTTCTGTATAACAAAGTGGCTATTTTGTTTCTGATTAATAGCTTAAACAAAAACATTGTTATGACCAATAATATATCACTCATAGAAACTTAGATTTTATACAGGATTGCCAATTCATGAAAACCGTGTAGGAGAGAGGATAAAATGTTTATGGCCAAATAAACATTATTGCCCAGATCCTCAAAGAGTGCTACTGTTTATACTCCTTTACCTCCCTTTCATACACTCACAGTAAGGGTACTGTATGCTAAGCATAGCCGCTTTTGTGGATCAGGGCTGTAAAAACATATAGTTAATATGCATAAGGCATTAATCTCTATGCATGGAACTGTATGATGCTTTACCCTTTAAACTAACTTAGCTAATTGAAATACGTCCCCAACACACAACATTGTGTAGTGGTAAATCTGCAGCACAATTTTTAACCATCAAACAATACATCATCAACCATGTACATAATGAAGTTAACCCTCGCTTCCCATTCCACAGAAACATATTTCATAATAACAATGGTTTTGCCTTCAATAACCTAAATTACCATCACAACCAACCAACAATGTAACTATTCCTGAGGCATGCTCAGAATAACCCACTAACAATATAGTAGGAAATAACCCTTTTCCAATCTTGCACTGCGACAAAGAAACACTTTTCTTATTTAATTATTCTTATTTTTTATTATTATTATTTTAAGAAAATAATACATAGAAATGTAAATTACTGCTATAGGAGAAACCGAAATGATCTCTAGGAGGACAGTCAAAGTATGAACATAATCTATAGGTATGTAGATATTGAAAATAAATCAGAGCTTGTGAACGTGTTTGTTGGGCAATGTGATAGCCTTAGGCTGCGCTTATAGTGCCTTGCCGATGGCGACGCAGCACGTCGCTCCGAAAACAAATACACTTGACTCCGTCGCAAGCGCTTATAGTAAGCGCGACGGCGACAGAGTGACGGAGCGAACATCGCGACCAAAAATTTTGAAGTCGGGTAAATTAGATTTTTTTAGAGATAGTCCCCACATGTGACTGTCCTAAACCAATCAAATTGCGCGGTCCCCCCCTTTTATGATGCACTGGCCTTGTTGCCAGCGACGTCGCTTCAAATCAATTATTAACTTTCGCTGGTGGCGACGGGTACAGTCATCGGTCGCGTCGCCGTCGCCACACTATAAGCGTGGCCATAGATAGAGTAGAGGATAGGAGGAGACTAAACACGAAGGTATTGGAAATGAATGAGAGTAAAATTCCTGTGAGCTGAGTAAAGCCTCACAAGGTGTATACCTCCATTGTAGCCATGTGTCCTCAGCGTACCCGTGTGGAGTAACTGTTTACTCACGTCATGCACCGTCCTACTCTTCAGCGGATATGTCTCTGAATGAGAAATCAGCTTTTCAAAGAATCCTCGGTGTCCGTTGATGGCATCCGTTCGATCAAATACGGTCGTAAAGAAGTGGTAGAGCGGTTGGACTGCCGTTCCAGGAAAATATGGGGAAACTCACCAGTAAATTGAATAAAAAACCGGTTTTATTTAAACAACATAAAACATGATCAGAAAAACGGGAAAAAACTTCTCCCCCACGCGTTTCACACCCCTTTTGGCTCTTCTTAGAAAAAACCTCTAACATTTGCTTGGCAATAACCCTTTTCCAATCTTGCACTGCGACAAAGAAACTACTTTCTTTTTTAATTATTCTTATTTTATTATTTATATTATTATTTGTATTAAATATTGCATATATATATATATATATATTTGTCAGACGAAGCCGTAGCTGGAGGAACGTGCGTGGGCACGCAATGACATCATCAGCTCCGTTATGAAGCTGTGTTTGCTTTTAGAGCCAACGATTATTCAGTTTTGGTATTTTTAGTGATTATAACCAGATCTTGTTAATACATGTAGATAGAGGTGTTCAAGGCTTTTTCGGCTCTAGTAGGCGTAGTAGTGAGGAATCTGATATACTTGAGGTCTGTGGGCAGTCTTAGTTCTGAATACTGTCAGTTTTATTGTGTGCCCTGATCCAGACAACTGGGGGCCATTCTACTATATTTAGCCCATCATAACCATGAGGCAGGTCATATTCACTTGGCCACCCTTATAGTCCTGATATAAATAACTGGCATTCAATTATCTATCTTGCTTAACTCTGCATATAGTAAAAGAAAAGGCAGAATATTGTACACTGAGCCATCTACTACACAAGCCTCTACTATGCTGCCTTGGCTTCTGTCTAGGGTGATTTACAACTTCCAAAACCTTATATGTATATATACAACTGTAAGGTATTATATTATATATACTACCTTTAATCCCTTGGCTTTACAATAGGGTTTATTTGGTCTAATCCTATTATCAACTACGCATAGTGCTATTTAAGTTAGCTTGACTAATGTTATATTTAGTTCAGTTCATTTCACAACCATACTACGTGATCATTGTTTAATTTTGCTCTGGCTCCTTGATGGTATCCCATCTTCACACTGAATGTACCTCATTTATATCCCTCTCGACTGCAAACATTTTATTCATTTATTTAAATCCCAATCTGAGTGAAATTAGGAGTTTCTGCGTTATCTTTTGTCTAATTGTCTCAACTTTTTTTTTACTGTTATAGCACACAATCTGTAATCTATGTTTTAAGCAAAATATTAAAAGCTACATTTTAACATTACTACAGTGGTTTTGGATTTAAGTGAATTTCTGTTTTTCATGAGCACCCCAGCCTAGTGTGCTCACACACACTTAACTAATAGTCATATATGACATATAAATTAACAGCAGGACAGGGAAGGGAAGTGGGAATCTTGATCCATGTTTTCTTCCAGTTCAGTGAGGATATCCTATCTGTCTTTATTTCCTATCTCCCACAATTCCTACCCAACTTGACTCCTACCCGCATACAATGTGACGGTGCCAACTCAAATCATAAGGCGGAGCCCGCATGGCTGAGGTAAGGCTGCAAAAGAACATAGCAGACCCAGGGACCAGAGTCCTGTAAGAGTTTTCCGTACTTGGTAATGGAAGCAGGGGTCAACGGCTGGTCGACATAGGTGCAAGTCGGCAGGAGACATGCGGTCGGGGTTAAGGTCCAGGGTCAGCAACAGAGGTGAGATCAACACAAGCAAGATGGATAACGTCACTCGCAAACCAACCAGGCAGCCTTCAAATGGTAGAACTTTGCTCGGCGCTCCCTATAGTAACTGCAAGCACGGTTGTAAAGCGACTGCCAGTACCCAGTACCCAAATTGACCCATTGGCAGAAGGACAGGAGAGACGAAAAACCTGGACGCTAGTGAAACCTGCACGGATCAATTGAATCCTTACATAACCACTCCTCCGCCAGTCCAATGATTAACCTTATGCATAGCAAAACAACTGTCAACCAACCACTAAACAACCTGCTTACTCTAAAAATGTAATACCTACCATTTTGCAAGCCTATTCACGGCTTTCCATTAAACCATTACCTTTCAGCCCTTTGACTACGAGGAGAACAGGGGTCATCCCCAGTCCCATGTCGGCCCTATAGCTAATTGACTTCTGGGCTTTCATTCTGTAATGTGCAAAGTTTAAAACATAATTCCAGTCATTTAACCTAACCTACGTAGTCGATTCATTGTATCTTGTTGATTAATCAATTACTGGACCCCCAGTACAATGTTTACTTGTTCACATACTCTGCATACATATAATTTCTAAAAAGTTATCCAGTCCTTTGCATAACATTACATATTATGTGACTAATGTACCCAATATTTGCTATTGTAGTCTGTAAGGTTACAATTCAATATTTTCCCTGCCATTACTGTAAAAACCTATTTTATTTGCCACATTCCTTCCTTAAAATCTCAATTTACAACACAGTGTATGATACAAGACCCTTAAGGAGAAAGTACTCTCTGCAAATTCCCTTCTATTTAACTGGATATATTTTGTAAATACGATTATCACATCTAGAAACGTGCAAAACCATTTACATTTTTTTAAAAAATATTTCACAAACATTTTTGTAATGTTGAACACGAGATTTATTTTGGAAATCTTGGCAAAACAACAAAATTTTTCCTGTTTTGGCATTTTTTTTAAAATGTGGTGAAAAAAGGGATTTTGCTGTTTTTGCTTAAGCGTTTTAAAATTGATATATAAAAACAAAACAGGATCGCATCACAAGACTTGTGCGACCTTGCAAAAAACCGTTCCATTTTTTATCGCACGAAAAAGTTTGTGTAAAACTGCAATGTTTTGCTGTGTTCGTGAACTGCGGCTAATTATATTTGCACATTCCTTATCACACTCCCTTCTTGTTAACACAATTAATAGTGCAATTATCTTAGTGTACAGACCATTTATTGGTGGGATGGGGATTCATTAAAATATCTACAGTGTCAGATATAAATCCATCAGGGGGGGAAAAGCCAACACGATCAATGTACATTTGAATCATTATGAAGCCATAGCTATGTGATCTATTAATGCCAAAGTAAGCTTTTTAATGACAAATCCCTGTTAGTTCATGGAAGAGGTGATTATTAATTGAGTAAAAAATATCATTATCCATTCAAATTCCACAATCGGATCCTTCAAATAACCGACAAACCTAGCACATAATTTATTTGTTTACAGAACCTTACTTATATACATCAATTATCAGTCCAAATGTTTGTCTCTAGTTTCAAATCATCTATTTTGTCTCAATGTGTGTTTAGGGCATAAAGGCTGAATTGGATTGTTGTCCAAAAAATGTAACACAGTCCAAAGTGAATCTTAATAGACTTCATAATAAAGATAATCAGTAGATAAAATGTTTACTCACTCTCTTAATAACAGGAGCATCCATGCATTCCTACAGTATGGTTTTTTTTTTTTTTTTTTTTAATAAATCGTTTTTGTTGTAGTTTCATAATCAACACGTATGGTCCTACAATAATAATCAGCTAACCTCAAATAAAAGGACTATACTATATGAAAAGTAATGTCCAGATTTAAAAGCTTTCGTGGTAAGGTGGATAGTTCACCTACATACATGAATGCCCAGACCACAGGCACTTAAAGGTATCTTTAGTTTTCCATCTCTCTGGTTTGCAGTTTTGCATGGGGTATGTCAGTAGATTGACGAGTTTCTTATTGTATTTCTTTAGGCTTAATACAGAGTTCTGAAGTCATGCCAGCAAAGATCCCCTTCTCTTGTGTGACCGTCTCCTCCTCTCTCCTCTGCCGTTTCTGACGCCAACCCCGCGAGGACTGTAATCAGGGTAATACCAGAAGGTGAGGCCAAGCGACGCATGCACTGTGTCGTCAAATACTGCTTGTGAATGCACAAATGAAAGCTACTGTTTATGTCGTGAAACGCGGTCGTCCACTATCTCTCGCTCGCATAGCGGTGGCTGTGGGTGTCCTTATTTTTTGGATGACTTATAATAACTCCAACATTTAGTAGATACTACATTTACATTTACTTTTTTTTTATTGTAACTCTTCATGCTATTTCTTATATTTTTAATAATAACTTCCTTTGATTTCTATACAGGTTTTAACACACCATCCCCAGCCAGGGCAGATTCTTTGTATACTTTCCTTTGACTTTATCTATTTGGTGCCAATATTTCCAGCATTTGAGTTTCAAATGTAACCAATAGATATTTAGTTACTTTAGATTTTAGGAATAACATTAGCTGCTCATGTACAGAACGAAAAGTGAGTCAGCAGCTTAGTTATAGTTTTCAATACTGTATCTAAGGGTGCATAGTTTAAAACGCTTAGAAAGTTTTTTTAAAGTGCCGCTGGATTGCTTCTTTAAACAATTGGTAACTGGAGAGCCAAATGAATAAGATATGTAAAAGTTTTAGGTTAAAGGTCGATAACAATGGTATGCTGCTTGTGGGGGGACCGAAGATAGGCCCATTTTCAAGCATTGTCCAAAACCAAAGTTTCAAGAGGAAGATAAAATCAGTCAATTTGTTAATTTGTTCTAGGAGAATTGTTACCAGCATAGTTGTCACACGACAAGTGTTATTGTAACTGCTTGACTGCCCGCAGACGCTGGCCCGTCCCCTCAATACTGCAGGTAAGGAAAATAACACCAACCCCCCCCGGTTTGTCTCGCAGCCCCCAGCTGAGGTGCGTGCCCGGTTGTGTTGTAGTAATGGCGTCCGTGGCTGGTGAGAAAGGGTTAGCCTTGATACTTGCCGCGTCCGGGGTGCCAGAGTTGCGAGAGGGTAAAGATCCAGACAGCCCGTATCTGTCAGAGGGCAGGGAAGCATCAGCGGGGTCCAACCGAGTCCAGGGAGTAATCGAGGTACCAAAGTCTAACGAGGAGGCGAAGACCAAATCCAAGGGATCAGACAGGCATGAGCTGGAGATAGCTAGTGCAACAACACACCAAAGAAAGAGGCCAGGCTAGAAAAAACCTCCGTACAACACAGCCACAGAAAACTATTCAATGAGGAAGTGATAGGTCGACAAGACCTAAAGGCCTGGGGAACCAATGGGGACAGAGGTGAGCGGAGGCTTGACTGAGCTGGGTCCCATGGATAGGTTAGGATGTCCTGGTTGGTGTTTCCCTAGTGGGTAATAGCCTCAGCTGCTGGGAATTTGTACAGATGCAAGCTGCAGGAGTAGTGTAAAGAGGACGGGTGCGCGCGTGCGCCTTTAACACTCCCGCGCGCTCCCCATGCATCGTGTGGGCGGAGGGCAGCGTGTGCGGCGAGGGGCGGCAATGGCCAAATCCACCGGATCAGGTAAGGAGCTGACTGGAGGGGGCCTGGGGCGATCGGTAGTACTGGAGCCGGGGCGTACGGGACCCGCTTGAATGGGACCGTGTCCCCCAGATCCCTTACAGGTTTTAGACTAATCTTGAAATACAGATACAGGGCGAGAAAAGTTTGTGAACCACTAAGAGATTTTCCATCATTTCAAACCTAAAATGTTATTGATCTTAATCGAATTCCCTAATAATCAGATTTAAATGGCACATGTGCCATGTTTGGCGAAAACCAACACATCGCATATCAGGCACAAACACCTCATTACAACGTCAGGATGATGGTGGAGGGTGATTGATTTGGGCTAGTTTGCAGGCCAAGAGACCTGGGACCTGCACTCATTGAGTCGACCATGAAGATCTCGTCGCATACAGCAAGTAATTCTAGATCAAAGTGAGGCATCTGTTCCAAACAGCTAAAGCTATGCGTGCAATTGGGTCCATTGCAACAGAACAATGATCCCTACTGCACACCAGCCAATCTACAACAGAAATGGCTGAACAAAGAAAAGAATCAGGGTTTGCAATTGCCAGTCCACAGTCCAAGACCTCACCCGATTGAATGCTGTGGTGGACCTTAAGAAGCTGTGCATAACCAAATTCCACAAACCTCAATGAACACTGAAGCCCGTTGAAGAAGAGTGGGCCCAAAATTCCTCCACAACGATGTGAAAGACTAATAGTCCATACAGAAATGAATTACTTAGTAAAGGGGGAAGAAGGGGGGAAGGGATATTGCAAGAAAGAAGGAATATAAAAATAAAATTGTGTATTCATAAAATGCTGAGTCTCCCACAGCTTTCACACAGGAACAACCTACCCTCTCCTCCACAATCTATAAATAACAAAAAGAATGTTGCATGACTCATGTGTCAAATCAATAAAATAAATAAAAAATGCAACTCACGACTAAAGTCTGCTAATAGTACTTGGGAGAACGTGCAGGAGCGCAAAATGTATGATTCATGCCACACTCACGACCGGGACTTCGTCGTGACCAAGTGACGAGATGCCGCTCTGATTTGTTCCGCTTCCAGGTGGCTCCTAAGTTAGAAGCGTCGCGTAAAAAAATAAAAACTCTCCTCTAGAAGAGATGCTACTGCTCCAAGAGTTCCACCTCTCTCAGCTCGTTGTACAAGCATGGCGCCTGCACGATGCAGTCCTCAAACTTAAACCTTCTGAGTCATTTGTGGACAAACATGTCTAATATGTTTTAGGATAAATTATGTGGGCAGTAGACGCAAGCTAACAAAGGATCGCTGCGTAACGCCGGTTTCCACTCACACATACCAACACTTCTGAAAGATAATTAACTAAGTTAGTAGAAAATCGACCATAAAATGTCGAACACAGTAGGAAGATGCCTCAAATAAGGATGGAATTTGTTTTTTCAATACAAAACGGCGATACCTGCTCCTCCAGAAACATGTTCCTCACCACTTATGCACGTACAGAACACGAATTGGATTCTGAGCAAATGGAGTCAAAACCATTGGAAGACTTTGAATGGATATGCCCTTATAGATGCCTTGAGGTTATGACCCCACCTCCAAGGTTATACCTTTATGCTCTGCCAAACCCATCACAACCCTACATGCATATTGACCATATACTCACCTCACGGGACGTAGCTTGTAACACTAATTAGAGGCCACGTCTATACACACATCTCATGGTCGTAACATGCCATTGTATCATTCAGTATTTCGTCTGCATTTGATTTATCGAATCGTCTTGTTTCATGATTATTTACTAATCTTTCTTTCCCTCACATTCTGTTTTGTACTCCTATTTATACTTTGATGGACAACACCACAGCGTCTGGTGCAGAAAAAACTGGAGAAAGCCTTCCCTTTGGCTCAAGTGAGAAGAAACGTCTAGCACAGAGAGCACATAGAATAGAAAGGAATCAAGTAAAGATAGACCATGATGTGAAAGCATTTCCACAAGGCGTGAAGTGTTTATGATATTTTACACTTATTATACAACCAACAGTCGGAATCTAAAACCATCACAGTGTTTTTAAACCTTTGTATTTCCCATCACCTGTGCTTCCCCCTGTTCTTCTTGTTTCTTGTATTAGAAAAATATGCGCCTGGTATAAATTTGCGGTATTTCAAGTAGTCAATGAGACAACCATGTTTAGCCCATGCCACAAAAGCTGTGGCAGCACACAAAGTCACCTCAGAGATAAACCTAAGTATAAGCGACACACGGAGAAATATGAAGAAACTACTAGATAAACGCGCAGAAGGACAAACTATCAAACTTGAAGAGTCAATGCCATCATACACTCAAACCCCGTTTAGAAACTCCTAGATTAAGTAGGATAAGAAGATTAAATAGGGTAACGGCTCAAAACATTTTAATACCAACACTGAGAAAGCCATGCATTGGACTAGTGATGCTCTCCAATACAAGAAAGAAAACGGACAGATACCTAGCCTCGTAACTACGTTAGCAAGCTGACCAGCTTAAATATACTGTATAATTGCCTTTCAATAAGTCACAGCACTTTGACATATGACCTTTATAAGATAGACAAGTGTTGATGGCTTTAGGAAATATCATGAAAAACAAGTAAATTCTTTTCAATCTCCTTCACCTTCCCAGTAATAAAATTGGCTGGGATAAGGTTCTCCGCTGTTGGCCTTTTCTATATATGACTATTCTTATTGAATAATGTTCCCAAGCACCTCCTTCCAATCCTTCCCAACTGTTTGTCCTAACCGACATTTTAAGTCCAAAGTGTGTCATAAAAATATACCTTACTATTGAAGGTGCTTACTTAATTAATTACAGAATAAAATTGTAATACAATGTTTTGTCCCGTCTGATGTTAAAGGGTAGATTTTAGTGATGAACTAGGATTACAAATATTTTTGATGTCACAGATGTTTTTTTTGGTAAGGTCCTTTCTTTTTTAATTATTTTGTACATACCACCTAGCGACGACACCCTTTATTGTCGTGTGGCCAGTACCCGCAAGCCCGGGAGATTTCCCGGCTTGCAGTGGCAGCCCCTCGGCTGTGCCGCACGTCTCCGATGCGGCGTCACACCCGATCGGGTGCCTGCGCCCCTTCACCGGCACTCCAGTGCTCACCCGAGGGAGTCCCTGTGTCCCGCTCGATGTGGGTGGGACGTGTGGCAGGGGGTTCCGGGGGACCCGGCGGACCCGGAGAGGAGAGGGGAACCTGCGAATCGGACGGTCCCTCTCCCTGCTAGGCGTGCGCCCCTGTCACCGCTCCTCTGCGTTCGCCATGTAACTGCTGCGGCCGAGAACGGCAAATGGCTCAGTAAACTCGGCCGCAGCGTAGTAACAGCTGAGGGGGTGGGAAAGGGTCACATATTATTTATTTTGTTTTACTATTGCTCTAATTGCTTGGGACTCGATTTGCCTCCAGTTTGCCACTATCAAGATTTTGCTGGCTGATAAGAATGTTCCAATCGGCGTGTCCCATATTCATCAAGATCTTCAATGGCTTACTGATCATATTGTTTCCATGTCCAGGGGGGACTTATCCTGTAGTTTAAACAATATTCTTTACATTTTTTTCAACAAATGAATCTTGGGCCGGACCTGATATAATGTTTAAACATGCCCAGTTGGCCACATTTAATGCCATCCATATGGCAAAGCTGTTTGGAAAAGGAATGGGGGTGTGGGTGGAGGTGCAGTACTATCCATGGAGTACCCTTGGTGGGGATTTCCCTGATTGTTGAGCATCTAGAGGACCTGGCTGACTCTATCCAAAATGTCCTGCTCAATCCTCATCATCTAGGTTGATTCCCAGATCTCTTTGCCAGCTGAATGCTTTTATTTGTTTGCTCTGTTGTCTGATGCTGTTAGGAGTTGTAGAAGAATGCTTTTGTGTATTGGTTCGTGTCTCTTCATCTCGAGTGGACTACAAATAGGCGCAACTGTAGATCATTGGTATAGTTGTTTATGGGGAAATATTGTGTTACCTCGTGAATCATTTGAATAATGGTTAAAAACATTTATCTCCTCAGGGAAATCTTGACCTTAGATAGTCCTAACTGTCCCCAGGGGCCAAAAGATCCCTGGGGGGGCAAAATTGTAGGTTTCCCAGAACTGGGTCAAAGGCGAATGGAGTAGTTGATATTCCCTCCTTTCTCAGGTCGATCCTCAAATATGTTATTTTTTTTAAAAGTGTAGGGTACTTTACTTGTATACTGTATTCCTTAAATTTTTGTGATGTTAATGCCTAGGTACTTTAGCCCATCATTCCGCGGTATTTTGGGAATCTTATTTCAGCTTATAAACTGTGCTTAGTATATACATATTCATATCCTCTGATATTGAAACTTAATCCTAAAATTTGCGATTCCACAACCTCTTCTAACGATTCAAACAGATCGTCGTGAGAGACATCTGTTGTCGTTATTGAAGAGTAGAATTGTGCTATTCAAATAGGGGATATTTTATATCTGGCCTGCACGACTTGTAAAGGGAGTCTGGCCTGAACTTCTCCAAGGAGAACAGATTCTCGGGCCGCAACGGGTACAATCAACATCATCATCATCATCATCCCATCTCCCCAGCACCCCTCATCCTTCATCACATCAGTATCTCCCCAGCACCCTTGGCATCATCTCACTCATATCTCCCCGGCACCCTCTCATCCATCATCATCTATCCTAATATATTCCTTAGCACCTCTATCAACATCCATATCAGACAGGTCCGTAACCTGCTTTTACTTCCTGGACTCTGGACGATAAGTTCCATTGCCCTAGCACCCTTCATCATCTCCCCCAGCACCTTCATCATTATCATCCCCCATCCCCTTCATCATTATCTCCCCCAGCCCCCCTAAATCAATTATCTCCCACTCCCCCAGCATCCCTCATCAAATCACCTCCCCCCCGCATCCCTCATCTCCCCCAACACTCTTCCTCATCATCCCCCAGCACCCTTCATCTTCATCTTCTCTCCCCCACAACCCTCATTCATCTCCCCCAGCACCCCATATGATATCCCATCATGTCCTTTCAGGCAGGTCCCCCTCCAGCAGAAACCCCCACCCCCCCGTTCCATGCTACGTGATCGTGGCGGGTCCCAGGAGGTATTCGCGGTCTTACCGGTATCAGGGCCAGAAGGTGAGGCGTGAGGTAAGAAAGCATGCTCTTAGCACAGACCCCAGAGTTCTGGGTCCACTGTAGAGCACGTCCACAACTGCCCCAGCATGCCTCGGAAGATGGAGGGGGAGGAGCGTGTTTAGTTGCGTCCCCACTGCTGAAGCGGGCCTCGGAAGGGGGGAGCGTATCATACTACTGGAGCGGGGCCAGGGGGGCGAGCACGTCACACTGCTGTAGCGGGCCCGGGGGGGTTGGATTGTTTGCAGGCCTGTTTTATATGTTGCATCACACTATATCATTGACATTTTCATGTCATTTGTTTGGTAAGGCCAGAGCTTTCTATTTATATATATATTACAAACAGGAAGGGGGCACATATGGGTGACCATGCTGTTTGCCACTTTTTTATTTTTAATGGTTTGGATTTGTATCGATTTCATACTGTGGTGGGGGTTTGAGTATAGCCACTGTATACTTTAATAAACCATTATTCTCACTTCCTCATTGGTGGGAGCATAAGACCAGGCTACCATGCAAAGTCTTTCTGCATCGAAGATCCAGAATACCTGTTGGTTTATATGATTTTGAACTTGTATTCATATATGCTATTGATATTCTGTAAGTATTGTCCGATTCCTGAGTTCTAGTATGAAAGCCTACTTGTGTGGAGGTGCACTACATGTTCAAGACCTTATTAAGACAGTTCACAATTACTTTGTGCAAATCTATGTTAATCAAGATATAGGTCTGTAACTTGAGCATTGCCCTGGGAAGACCCCACACTCATGAATATAGATTTATGTTAA
This sequence comes from Ascaphus truei, assembly GCA_036426205.1. Lineage (NCBI taxonomy): Eukaryota > Metazoa > Chordata > Amphibia > Anura > Ascaphidae > Ascaphus > Ascaphus truei. The sequence goes on along the minus strand of WSYH01002236.1, from coordinate 67,011 downwards.
AAAAATGTGCTACTTGGCTACTGAGGCGTGGCAAATGTATACAACAAAATCACCGGGGTCCCCAATGCTGACATTACATCATAGGGGAAGAACCATAGTAGGTCCTGTTCTTGCAGCAAAGTGAAAAACCTCTTAAGTTCAAAGGTTAGGAGGAGTGAGCTTTGGGGGGAGGTTCCTGTGCACGTAAGCCTGTGACGATAGTTACACAAAATAACTGGGTTGACCTGAACGAGGCTAAGATATAATAAAGTGGTTTTATCCTTAGGATAGGTGAACACACGAAATAATACAGTAACAAACAAGAAGTATACGTTACTTAGGTTGGGAAGAGAAGTATATGTAGCATTTCTCTCAGCAATCGGTATCATTCAGGTGATATCAGGAAACCATCTCAGCAACGAAGACAAGCTATAGGAGGTGGACAGCAGTTTATAAACCTTTTTGTCCCTCTAATCTTAACACTAACTACCTGGGTATTGGTTTTCAATTAACTCTAGCCACTCACTAACGTGGGAAGACATTTTGATCCCTGCCCCTTCAGTTGCACAGGCGCAGTAGCACTTTGGGATTCTCATTTATAACCCCACATTTCATCTGGATGCCGCCAGTCTATTCATTGGAGTTTCTGGCAGGAAAACCTTGTTGGAAGTGTAAATGGGGACACTTAAAAACTGCTCTGGTTTGAGCCGTCTTCTCCGCCCTCAATAAACAGTGAGGTGACAAACCCTTTGAACAATACTTTCCGTCCTACACATTGGGTCCGCCTCTATGGCTTATCTGCTTCTGCTCCCCCTGGTATGCAAAGGCATTTCCTCTGGTCGTTGTCCATACCTTGGACCAGTATGAAACAAAACCAAACGTATTAAAATATCTGGTTCCGTTGGTCTAGCAGTCCAAAACTTCCCAGTTCCTCAATGCCGGAACTGGACAAAAACCATATGGTCCAAAAGAGACTTTGCTATGACCTTTCGGAACCGGAGCACCACAAATGCACATAAATCATTTTCACTTCAATACTAACATCTCCGCTAAAAAAAATCTTCAGAATTCACTAATCCCCCATTTGAAACAACGGGCTGCTCCGCATGACTTTCAATGATAAATCCCGCCATTGAAGTCATGTGGTGTCTCCGCCATTGAAGTCTATGGGAAGTCCCGACTTTCAAGGGGGTTCCATACTCCTCCTTCAGTTGGGCAGAGGGTCAAGGTGGTTCTGCAGTGATGCCGGATCATTGACTGCGATACCCACAACCTTGATCCGCTGGGCCTCCGGACCGGAGATATGGATACCAAATTTGCAGCTTTTTTCCACGTATCATTTTTCTGAGCCGTTTTCTGCCGCCGCCGGCAATGCCTATGGCGCGACCCCCCTCTCTATCTGGTTCGAACCCTTATCGGGGGTCCAGATTCGGGGACCCCTGTTGTGGTCGGTGGGGTGAGCCTAGGACTAGGGCAAAATAATTTATTTCTAGGTGCTCTAGAACTGTTTATTCCCCAACCAATTAACGTTAACTTGGACTCAGTGATTTTAACTCTTTTAAAGGACATTTGTATTCCGCTTTGCGTTTGCGGTCTGGACGGCAGCCACTCGTTCTCGAAAGGGTACCTCGAGGAATCTCCATTGAGTCAATGGGCTCCCATTTGACTTCAATGGGAAACCGCCGCCTCCTTCGGACCCACCTGCTGGTCTTTTTAACAGGAAACAGGACTAAAACCACAATGTCTATTGAAAATGCTTGAGCCTAATGGCTGGCCAATGGGGGACCTCAAAATGGTGCTGAAAAAGGCGGGAAAACTACACAAAGAGCTATTCTTAAAGAACTATTAACCCTTGTGCTCACCGGATGGATTCGAGTGTGTGTGCGATTCAGACACTGATTAAACCAGACATTAAGAACAGGGGAACAGGGAAAATACATTTACATGGTTAACAAGGGTAAATCCAGGTCTGGACCTCACCAGTTACCCCTGTCTCCCCTGGTGAGGTCAGGGATTGGTGCAACCCCTTTATACCGGGCCACCCACTTTCGCCCTCTCAAGTGCCACTACCTCCAATAACTGTTTACCAGTCAGAATTGATTAACACACATTGCCCAGCTTGCTCAAATCTACCACACCCTCCACCAGCCATCATGAATATATCTTTATGTCAAAAATGAGTGCTACTGATGCATGGCAAATGTATATACACAAAAGACAGGGGTCCCAATGCTACATCCATTGACAAAACAATCTGGTAATGATATAAATTTTAAATACTTCAATAATATAGTATTACTGGTTATTTATGTTAAACCCTTTTCCAAAGCGTCGTAAGCCTGCATACCAAACGTCAAGGTATAACCAAGTATGATTAATTATTGAGTATTTAAACTTTATACTTATGCCATATATGTTTTTGTCAATGGATGTCGCATTGGTGCGTTGTGGGAGTTTTTGACTAGCTGGGAGTTTTAATCAATTTCTGACTGTTAACAGTTATTGGAGGTAGGTGCGCGCCCCACAAAGCTCACTGCTCCTCACCTTTTAATTGGGAGTTTTTTTTTTTCACTTTGCTGCAAAGAAACAGGATCACTATGGTTCTTTCCCCTCATACAGAGGTAGAGGAAGTTCACAAGTGTAGTGAGGACCTGCTTTTTGGTTTATACCTTACATTTGGTATGCATGCTTATGACGCTTTTGGCCAAAGTTTAACTAAATAACCAAATGGGTACTTATAATATTATTATTGAGTCTTTAAACTTTATACTTAATTACCATACAGTATATAGTTTTTGGTGTTGCAGTTGGATGTAGCATTGGGCCCACTGTCTTTTGTGTATTTCCCCTTGGAGGTTTAGCTTTAGAGATTTCAATTTTTTTGGGTAGATTTGACCGCAGCAATCGCCGGGGCCCCCATTTCCTTTTGGTCTGCGCATTTCAGCGGATCAATCTTCTAAAAAAGCGATTCGCATTTTGCTAATTTTACTTATTATTGCGAATACACTCCGTGACTTCTGCAATCCGTTGACAGTTTGTGTAGGATCCAATCCGCAATTTCAGCATCTGTTGACGGATTGTTACGATCCGGCAACAAATTGCTGCATACGTGGATTGGATTCTACAATCCATCTACCGATTGTATCCAATGGCTGTTTTTTTTTTTTTTTTCAACTCAGTTTTATTGTTGGTGTTTTTATACATAAAAGCCTTCCTTATATATATATATATATATATATATACATATACACACACATATACAATACAGTAGACCAGGCCTGCACAACACGCAGCCCGCGGGCCGCATGCACTCACTGTGCGGCCCGTAGTGGCTTTCCGCTCTCCCCCTCCCTCCCGAGTTCGCTCTCCGTTTTCCCCCACGAGACCCCTCTCCCGTTCCCCCACGAGCCCGCTCCCCCCCCCCCTGACGCCCCCACTCCCCCCCCCCTGCACCTCCAATGACCCCCCCACCTAGACCTCAGTTTTCTGCGAAGGAGGCGGCAGAGAAGGCAGGACTGCACGCACGCACGCGCTCTAGCAGGCAGCAGGCACGGAAGTGCCTCAATGCTAGAGCGCGCTGCTGCCCTGCAGTTCTCTGAAAGTGGGGAGAGCGGGCTCAGCGGGGAGGGGGGAGAGCGGGCTCATCGGGGAGGGGGGAGAGTGGGCTCATCAGGGAGGGGTAGAGCGGGCTCGTGGGGGAACGGGAGAGGGGTCTCGTGGGGGAAAACGGAGAGCGAACTCGGGAGGGAGGGGGAGAGCGGAAAGCCACTACGGGCCGCACAGTGAGTGCATGCGGCCCGCGGGCTGCGTGTTGTGCAGGCCTGGTCTACTGTATTGTATATGTGTGTGTATATGTATATATATATATATATATATATATATAAAAATATTTAAAATGCATTTCAGCGGTAAGGTATATTGAACATGTGAGAATGTGATAAAGTAAAGAAATTATAACCTTGGTAACCAGTGGCTTATCAAACTAATTTATGTAATTACAAAGCTTGCACTGAGAATAATGAGTCACATAATAGCTGTCATATGAGAATAGTTTCTTGGAGTGTAAAGGGAATTAACTCCCCAATTTAAAGAGAGAAAATTCAGAATCGCTTACAGCGTCTTCTTAAAACAGAAATAGCTCTTATCTAAGAATATCATTTAAATGCAGAGGTGTGCAAAAAACATCAGAGACTGGGTGGACAAATGCATCTTCTCCCCAGCGATGGAAATAAAGGAGGCGTGGCGATCTTATTGAATAAATCCTTACATTATGAGCTCATTTCGACCTGGAGAGACACTGAAGGTGGCGTAGTACAATGTGACCGTAAGATTTATAATATGGATAAAAAAACAAATATAGATAGAAATATAGTCCTAACGAGCAAAATCCTTTTTTTTCTATCAAAGTGTAACTGACAAAAGACTGAGAGATAACGATAACAATTTAAACGTGGGAGAAGACTTTAATGCTGTAAGCTATCCAATCAAAGACCAGCGATCGTAAAGACAACACAAAGGGGTATAAAATGAATACAAGAAAGTGTAGGAATTTCGGATTGCTGGAGATTGTTTAATCCCACTGAGAGGGAGTACACTTTTTTTCTCCCATGCTCAGAGTTAATTTTCAAGAATTGATTACGTTCCATAGTTACATAGTAGATGAGGTTGAAAAAAGACGTGTGTCCATCAAGTTCAGCCTATGCTAAATTTAGACAACAGATACTTTATCCTATATCTATACTTACTTATTGATCCAGAGGAAGGCAAACAAAAAAACCCCAGTGTCATATCATCCAATGATATCTCATAAGGGGAAAAATAAATTCCTTCCTGACTCCAAGAATTGGCAATTGGATTAATCCCTGGATCAACATCCTTCCCATGTATACTTATTTGGTATATCCCTGTATACCTTTCCCATCTAAAAAGATGTCCATCCTTTTTTTGAACAAATCTATTGTATCTGCCATCACAGTCTCCATAGGTAATGAATTCCACATTTTAACTGCCCTTATTGTAAAGAACCCTTTCCTTTGTTGCTGGTGAAATCTCCTTTCCTCCAAACTTAAGGGATGGCACAGAGTCCTTTGTACTGCCCGTGGGATGAATAGTTCTTTTGAAAGCTCCTTGTATTGTCCCCGAATATATTTGTATATAGTAATCATATCCCCTCTTAGACGCCTCTTTTCTAATGTAAATAAATCTAATTTAGCTAGCCTCTCCTCATAAGTTAGATTGTCCATCCTCTTTATTAATTTGGTGGCTCGTCTCTGCACTCTCTCTAGTTCCATAATGTCTTTTCTTAGGATTGGTGCCCAAAATTGTACTCTATATTCAAGGTGTGGTCTTACTAATGCTTTGTAAAGGGGCATAATTATGTTTTCTTCCCTTCCATCCATTTCCCGTTTGATGCAAGATAAGATCTTTTTTGCCTTTGCAGGTACTGCATGACTTTGGGCACTATTGCTAAGCCTGCTGTCTACAAGAATTCCTAAATCCTTCTCCCTCAAGGATTCCCCCAATATATCTCCATTTAATTTGTAAGTCACCTTTTTATTCTTGCATCCAAATGCATAACCTTACATTTATCTGTATTAAACCTCATCTGCCATTTACCTGCCCCCGTTTCCAGTCTCTCCAAGTCCTTCTGAAGAGAAATTACATCCTGCTCTGATTCTATTACCTTACACAATTTAGTATCATCAGCAAAGATGGAGACTTTGCTCTCGATTCCAACCTCAAGGTCATTAATAAACAAGTTAAAAAGCAGGGATCCCAGTACCGATCCCTTGATGTTAACAAGTGATCAAGACTTAGAGAAGGTATCAGCTGCCAAGACTGAAGATAGGAGAAGGAGTGGATATCTGTTGCATCATTCACAGCAAGTTCCTACTATAGTCTTCGGAACTTGAACTGATGTTTAGTAAACTGAATGCTTGGTACTATTAACAGTATTAGACATACACTGTAGCATAATACACAGAAGGGCTATAGGTGGACAGGAGTTGCTCAGTGAGTAAAGATACAGACTGTAAACTATTACACAGAGTTTGAAGCAGGGGAACCTGGTGTTGGCTCCTTGTGGCCTTGAGCAAGTCACTTATCTTCCTGTGCCTCAGACACCAAAATCATAGATTGTAAACTCCTCTGTCTGAAACAATTCCTCTGTGCTACAGTGTATTTGTGAAGCACTTTGAGTCCCATTGGGACAAAAGCACTATATGAAATAAAGTTATTATTAAGATATAATAATATGACGGCATGCTCTTATCTGGGTTGAACTAAATCTAGGCTGTAAATAACATGCAGTAAGGACAGGATATAGAGATTCCTATCTCATTAACATAGCAATGAAGAGTTTAAATAATTTATTTTAAATATATTATATATATGGTATATTATATATGGTATGATATTATTTCAAAGTAACCAACATCATGCATCAGAAAGAGGAGAATCTATATGAGGGTGGAAATCTTAGCATATACAGACATAGCTATCCTTACTGTCTCTGCTGCCACTGCCACACGTGGTAACACAACCCCAGTGGTGGCAGCCCTGGAGGATTAACACAGTGGGAGGGTCCCATTCAGAGGCATGGACCCCTGCAGCATGCTCGTGGCCGACACTCTCCGTGCTGTGGAGTTCTTGCACTTGGTACGCGGTTCTTTGACTGCGGTGCCGGGGACAGTGAGTCTCGCAACATCTGTATAAAAAAGCGCAAGAAAAAAACAGACTCAGAATTCATTAAATCTGGTAAAGAAATAAATAAAGCTTTCTGTGACTTTATGTTGAATCGCTCTTCCAAAAATAGAGAAAAATTCATGAAAACTAAAAACGTGTGTGACCTTTGGCTACATAGGAATGAGCAAAAGAAAGTAGTTTGTCAACAACGCTGGTAAATTACTGGGTAACCTAGTCATAAAGGCAATGCATTTGAGTCCTCCTAAGAATGCAGAAGGCCTTAGGAGAAATAGCTGTAGATCCCAAAAAGATTTAAGTATTTAGAGAATTCTACCAGAAGTTATACGGTAAAAGTAAAAAGGATAAAAGCATTAAAGAACTTTCTGAAGAGGTTAGAGCTTCCCCAATTACCAAGGAATGAGCTACAGTTATTAGATGAACCAATTACTATAGAGATGGTAAACACCATATGCTTACAAATGGAAAAGCCCCACGGCCAAATGGATTTATGAGTGAGTTTTAAAAAAAATTATAATTTCAGAGACTGGAAGGAGGGAAGTCTTCATGGAGATAAAAGATAAGGGAGAGTATGTTGAAACAGGCAAAAACTGCATTTATTAAAATAATCCATAATGATGGTAATGACCCATTATCGATGGAATCGGATGACCTGTTTCCCTACTAAATCAGAATGTAAAAATCCTTTCCAAATGTTAGCAGAGATATTTGGTTAATGTTTTACCCAAATTAATTCATAAAGGTGATACACAGTGCTCGTGAAGGGCAGATCCTCTGTGAAAAATATAACCAAGGTGCTAGCGGCCATATACTTGACCAAAACAAATGTGCAAGTTAATAATAACAATGCTATTATATCTGTAGATGCCAAACATACTTCTGATGTTAGTTGGGAGTATTTGTTTGAAATTTTACAAAATATGGGAATCACAGGAGATTTCCTTATAGTGATTAATTGGGCCGAAGGTGTGATTTATGGCCGCAGACCGACTCTCCCAAGAATTTATTCTGTATAGGGGCACAAGGCAAGGGTGCCCATTGTTGCCACTGTTGTTTAATATAGCAATAGAACCTATGCTATACCACCTTTTCTAAGGAATGCCTTGGAAAAATAGAAGAGAATAAATGCATTAAAATATGTAATAAAGAGACTAAGCTAGCACTATTTGCTTATGACCTCTTAATTTTTGTATCAAACCTGAGAATCTCAGTAAGAAAGATATGACACTGAAAATATAGTTCTCCTTGCTGCAATGTTCAGAGATAATCAAAATGCAATAAATTGGCAAAAAAAACTGTCCCAGAAATGCGTCAATGGTAAGGTATTCCTCTAATGGTATCTCCAGAGTGCTCTCACAATTCTATAGAATAAGCATAAAGAGAGAAGACTATAGCGCAATATGTGACCCACAGAGTCACTGATTAGACCACAATTCCTACTTACACTTAGTAAGATGATAAGGGGCAGTAAAGGTCTCAAACCATCACTTACACAGGTAATTACACAGGTAATTCCTTGATACTGTATTTCCTTGCCTGGATGTCTTGAGCCAATACGTTCCTAATTGATGTGACGAAGTTACCCACAAATGAAGAAAAGATATATAGTGTAATACAATTAACATTTAATACACACGCAAGACCTAGAGTAACACTCACAAGATCCATGGTCTTTTGTGCTTTTAAAAATTGCTGTCCGCAACATGAGATGCAGAGTCCTGGCGAAGGACTTAAATTTAAAACACATACACTGGCGACACACTTTATTCGAGCTCGGCTAGTCCCACGAATTCGGGTATACCCGGGTGTATTGAGGTTTGTGACTGTTTTCTGCCCGAGTGCATTGGGTTATTTTCTAGGCAGGGATTGAAGCATTTTATTCCCGCTGGCTGCAATACTGCACAGTATATATATATATACTGCATTACAATTCATGAATTTATGCCATCTGGTAGACACGCGAAGCATTGCAGCCTATTAAATCCTAATCATTATCATTTAACAGATCAGCCGCCCGTCAGCCAGGCATGAACCCAGGCTGGGAAGGCAAACGCAACGGGGCTTGTCAGAGGTGAGGAGCGGCGCATTCCAGGTATCTGCCAGGTACATACTGGGTATTTGCTCGAATAAAGTGTGTCGGTGCAGTACATACACATACACCCCCGATGTACTGTATGTATGTAAATTTCATTAAATTACTTTTTATTCCATCTGGATTTTCCATTGATTTTGGTGGGATCCTGAGAACATCTGGGGATATATACATAAACTGTGCTTTTTGAACAAAAAGAGAAGAACTCTCCACAAGTTAAACCCTTATGGGTTTTAACTCACACAGGCCCGTGTGAGTACTTAACATTATATATTTATATACCCATATCCCCCTATTAGTCCCCATCAGTTCATATACTGATATCCACCTTTGGTACCTCTCTTCTATTTTGGGGTTATTGAATATCCTGAGGACCTCTGTGTCTATCAGCAGTCGAGAAGAAGGTGTGGAACTCCAAGTAAGATTTTTTTCTACAGAGTTAAACCCCGAGGGGTATTTGCTTGCACAGGCCCGTGTGAGTATTCAGTGCTATATATTGATTTACTCCATCTCCACCAGCTGGGGGTATTTCTTCCACTTCATCATCTTCGATTCTATAAAGTCTATTAATTGTGTGTATATACCTTTGCTGTTCTGTGCTGATCTGCGCTCCCCTTATTCTCTCTATTTTCTGTTTCTACTGTGGGAGAATAAGGATATCTCCCAAGAAGGGTTTGAGCAGCACACGGGGGATCCCTGGAAGTGTATTCCCAAGAAGAAGGAGACACAAAGTTTCCCTTGATTGGTAACAAAAAAAATTCCATTCACAGTTTCAATTCCGCTAAAAGTGATTTGTTGATTTAAGAGAGCGCCCGGTTAGCCTATGTGTACATGCAATGAAATATGGCAGGCACTTTAGAAATCAAATGTTTTTCTTAGTCCTACAAGAGACATATATTGCAAGATCAACATTCAGCAGCGTAAACAATTCCCGATAATGTGCTCTAGCTCTCAGATCTGCCAAAGATCCGCAGAAAATGCTAAATTGTAACATTCAGAATTTGATTCTGTTAATTATATAAAATGACACCTTCATCTTACTTACTATTTTCTGTTCTAATTGCGCTTCATGAAATATACATCATTTTAAATAAGGGTACCACAATTATTAATGCAACTAGCTCTGTATTTTTGCAGACTTTTTATATCTAACAGGAAAACTAACATAAAAAATGTACTGTATATACCAGGTGCTCTAAATTTTGAGTAAGAAAATGCATCAATAGTTCATATCCATTGCTGACTACAAATCTTCATAAGCATGTCACAATACACTGACAGTGAGTTTTAAATAGACAATTGATACACATATCAAGTTGTACATTATGCAGGACATACCATACACATGCATAAGTGAAGGCATGCAGCATTATTATTCTCTCATCGTCTTCCTCAAGTCTCGTCTTATCAATTCCACACCATTCCAGGTGCCTGATAGGTTTGAAGGCTTGTAACATATCAACTACTTGTTGGTCCAATAAAAGGTATCATATCCCCTACTCCCTCTCCCTCTTTTGTTACTACATGGAAGAAAGAACCCACATGGCTACACACCCTTCTTTACTCATACCACATATGAATATCCACTGGGCTCTATAAACACTGTATCAGAGATTCTGATACTTTTCTAGAATATGTAGCCAACAGGTTAAAACAAGTGTGAACAAATGGAAAAATAAAAAATATTTAGAAAGAATTAAAACATTTTTCTGGACGCTGGGTTCCAATATTTTTTGTTATGTATAGGTTAGTTTTTCCATTGTAGCAATGTCCAATAACCTTACTCCCCATTTATTAATAGTAGGAAGGTTGGTGGACTTTCATCCTTTCACGATTAAAAGTTTTGCCGCAAGAAGCATGTGGTTAATGATTTTTTTAGCATCATTAGGCATTCTGCTATCCTTCGGTCACAGCACCAACAGGATTCATTCAGGCTCCATGGGGATCTCTAATTGAGCAATATTTTCTATCTCTTGGACTACGCATTCCAAAAAAAAAATTGACCTTTGGATAAGACCACCATAAAAGTAAGAAATTCACCTTGTTCCATCTCATAACTTAGTTGTTAATTTGTTCAGTACGGTTTTACATCCATTAGTCTAGTGTAGGGTGCCATAGGGGAAGTTTTACCCAGTATTTTCTTCCTGCGTTTATGACAATACATAGTGGCAAGTCTAACAATGTAGTGTTGTGTCAGCTACAGGCCTCACCTCGTCTTTCAACAAAGAGTAGCTCTGAGATTGGGTCATGATCTACGATCAATTCCTCGATGTCCACCCAATGAGATCTAGGGGGTCTGTGGTACCAGTAATATATTAATATATACTCTTCAGTATTGTTGCGCAATAGTAATATTTATAATTGGATAAGGCCAAAACGCCCACTGGACCGTAAGGTGTTTGTTGGTAGAAGTTTTTTTTACTATTATGCAAGCAGATAGCTAACAAGCTTGCAAATAAAATTCAAATATATATAGCATATAAAGTATATAGCATTCAACTCAGAATATGTTTAATGACCTGAGGGTTGGTTTATTGCTTATTCCTTCTGTATAACAAAGTGGCTGATTTTGTTTCTGATTTAATAGCTTAACAAAAACATTGTTATTGACCAATAATATATCACTCATAGAAACTTAGATTTTATACAGGATTGCCAATTCATGAAAACCGTGTAGGAGAGAGGATAAAATGTTTATGGCCAAATAAACATTATGGCCCAGATCCTCAAAAGAGTGCTACTGTTTATACTCCTTTACTCCCTTTCATACGACTCACAGTAAAGGGTACTGTATGCTAAGCATAGCACGCTTTTGTGGATCAGGGCATGTAAAACATAATAGTTAGATATGCACTTAAGGCATTAATCTCTATGCATGGGAACTGTATGATGCATTACCCTTTAAACTAAACTTAGCTTAATTGAAATAACGTACACCAGACACACACATTGTGTAGTGGTAAATCTGCAGCACAATTTATTAAACCATCATAACAATACATCATTCAAACCATTACATAATGAAGTTAACCTCTCGCTTCCCATCCACAGAAACATATTTCATAAATAACAATGGTTTTGCCTTCAATAACCTAAATTACCATCACAACCAAACCAACAATGTAACTATTCCTGAGGCCATGCTCAGAAATAACCCACTAACAATATAGTAGGAAATAACCCTTTTCCAATCTTGCACTGCGACAAAGAAACTACTTTTCTTATTTTAATTATTCTTATTTTTTATTATTATTATTTTTAAGAAATATAATACATAGAAATGTAAATTAACTGCTATAGGAGAAACCGAATATGATCTCTAGGAGGACAGTCAAAGTATGAACATAATCTATAGTGTATGTAGATATTGAAAATAAATCAGAGCTTGTGAACGTGTTGTTGAGGCAATGTGATAGCCTTAGGCTGCGCTTATAGTGCCTTGCGATGGCGACGCGACGTCGCTCCGAAACAAATACATTGACTCCGTCGCAAGCGCTTATAGTAAGCGCGACGGCGACAGAGTGACGGAGCGACATCGCGACCAAAAATTTTGAAGTCGGGTAAATTAGATTTTTTAGAGATAGTCACCACATGTGACTGTCTCTAAACCAATCAAATTGCGCGGCCCGCCCCTTTTAGTGATGACACTGGCCTTGTTGCCAGCGACGTCGCTTCAAATCAAATTATAACTTTCGCTGGTGGCGACGGGTAAAGTCATCGGTCGCGTCGCCGTCGCCAGCACTATAAGCGTGGCCATAGATAGAGTAGAGGATAGGAGGAGACATAACACAGAGGTATTGGAAATGAATGAGAGTAAAATTCCTGTGAGCTGAGTAAAGCCTCACAAGGGTGTATACCTCAAATTGTAGCCATGTGTCTCAGCGTACCCCGTGTGGAGTAACTGTTTACTCACGATCATGCACCGTCCTACTCCTTCAGCTGATATGTCTCTGAATGAGAAATCAGCTGTTCAAGAAATCCTCGGTGTCCGTTGATGGCATCCGTTCGATCAAATATGCAGGTAAAGAAGTGGGTAGAGCGGTTGGACTGCCGTTCCAGGAAAATATGGGGAAACTCACCAGTAAATTGAAATAAAAAACGGTTTATTTAAACAACATAAAAAACATGATCAGAAAACAGGGAAAAAAACTCTCCTCCCACGCGTTTCACACCCCTTTTGGCTCTTTCTTAGAAAAAAACCTCTAACTATTTGCTTGGCAATAACCCTTTTCCAATCTTGCACTGCGACAAAGAAACTACTTTTCTTATTTTAATTATTCTTATTTTATTTATTTTATTATTATTATTTGTATTAAATATTGCATATATATATATATATATATTTGTCCCAGACGAAGCTCCGTAGCTGGAGGGAAACGTGCGTAGGGCACGCAATGACATCATCAGCTTCCGTTATGAAGCTGTGTTTGCTTTTAGCCAACGATTATTCAGTGTTTGGAGTATTTTTAGTGATTATACCAGATCTTGTTAATACATGTAGATAGAGGTGTTCAAGGCTTTTCGGCTCTAGTAGGCGATAGTGAGGAATCTGATATACTTGAGGGTCTGTGGCAGTCTTTAGTTCTGAATACTGTCAGTTTATTGTGTGCCCTGATCCAGACAACTGGGGGCCATTATACATATATTTAGCCCATCATTAACCATGAGGCAGGTCATTATTCACTTGGCCACCCTTATAGTCTGATATATAACTGGCATTCAATTTATCTATCTTGCTTATACTCTGCATATATTAAAAGGCAGAATGTTGTACACTGAGCCATCTACTACAGCCTCTACTATCTGCCTTGGCTTTCTGTCTAGGGTTATTTACAACTTACCAAAACCTTATATGTATATATACACTGTAAGGTAGTATATATTATATATACTACCCTTTATCCCTTTGGCTTTACAATAGGGTTTATATGGTCTAATCCTATTTATCAACTACGCATAGTGCTATTTAAGTTAGCATTGACTAAATGTTATATTTAGTTCAGTTCATTTCACAACCAATACTACGTGAATCATTGTTTAATTTTGCTCTGGCTCCTTGATGGTATTCCCATCTTCACTGAATTACCCATTTATCTCCTATCTCAGCAAACATTATTATTATTATTTAATCTGAGTGAAATTAGGAGTTCATGCGTTTATCTTTTGCTAATGATCAACTTTTTATTTACTGTTATACACACAATCTGTAATATATGTTTTAAGCAAAATGATTAAAAGCTACATTTTAAAATTACTAGTGGTTTGCATTTAAGTGAATTTCTTTCAGAGCACACAGCCTAGTGTGCTCACCACTTAACTAATATAGCATATAGACATATAAATTAACAGCAGGAAGGGAAAGGTGGGAATCTTGATCCAGTTTTCTTCGCAGGTCAGTGATGATACCTATCTGTCCTTTATTCCTATCCCCAAATTCCTACCCAAACTTGACTCCTCCCTGCATACATGTGACGGTGCTCAACTCAAATCAGAAGGCGGACCCGCAGGGCTGAGGTAAGGATGCAAATAAACAGAGCAGAGCCCAGGGACAGAGTCCTGTAAGAGTTTCCGTAGATGGTATGGAAGCAGGGGTCACGGCTGGCGACAGAGGTGCAAAGTCCAGGAGACAGGCGAGGTCGGGGTTAAGGTCCAGGGTCAGCAACATGGAAATCAAAACAGGCAAGAGGATAAAGCGTAACTGCAAAGACCAACAGGAGCTGCAAATGGTAGAACTTTGCTCGGCGACTCCCTATAGTAACTGCAGCCTTGTAAAGCAGACTGCCAGTACCCAGTACCCAAAATGACCACAGTGAGCAGAAAGGACAGGAGAGACAGAAAACCTGGACCGTAGTGAAAACCTGGCACGGATCAAGTAGAATCCTTACAATACCACTCCTCAGCCAATGATTTGACCCTTAGCATAGCAAAACACTGTCAACCAATCACTAAACAACCTGCCTGATCTCTAAATGGTAATAACCTACACATTTTGCACCTAATTCACGAGCTTCCCATTAACCAATTACCTTTCAGCCCCTTTGACTGAGGAGACAGGGGTCATCCCCAGTCCCATGTCGCCCTATAGCTAATTGACTCTGGGGCTTTCAGTCTGTAATGTGCAAAAGTTTAAAACATAATTTCCATTCAATTTAACCTCACGTAGTCGATTCATTTGTATCTTGTTGATTAATCAATTACTGACCCCAGTAAATGTTTGACTTGTTCACAGTACCTCTGCATACATATAATTTCTAAAAAGTTATCCAGTCTTTGCATAAA
The DNA here is from genome assembly GCA_036426205.1 of Ascaphus truei. Taxonomy (NCBI): domain Eukaryota; kingdom Metazoa; phylum Chordata; class Amphibia; order Anura; family Ascaphidae; genus Ascaphus; species Ascaphus truei. The sequence continues at coordinate 51,959 of WSYH01002236.1, read as the reverse complement.
CATATACAGTATTATGTAGACATAATGTACAATATTTGCTATTGTAGTCTGTAATGGTGACAAATTCAATATTTTCCCTGCCATTACTGTAAAAACCTATTTTATATGCCACATTTCCTTTCCTTAAATCTCAATTTACAACACAGTGTTAATGATACAGCCCTTAGGATGAAAAGTACTCTTGCAAATTCCTTCTATTTAAACTGGATATATTTTGTAAATAATTATCACATCTAGAAATGTGCAAAACCAGTTTACAATTTTTTTAAAAATATTTCACAACATTTTTGTAATGTTGAAACGAGATTTATTTTGGAAATTTGGCAAAAACAACAAAATTTTCCTGTTTTGGCCAATTTATTTTTAAAATGTGGTGAAAAAAAGGGAATTTTGCTGTTTTTGCTAAGCGTTTTAAAAATGTTATATATAAAAAAAAAACAGGATCGCATCACAAGACTTGTGCGACCTTGCAAAAAACGTTCCATTTTTTATTCGCACAAAAAAGTTTGTGTAAAACTGCAATGTTTGCTGTGTTCGTGAACTGCGGCTAATTATTTGCACATTCCTTATCACATCCCTTCTTGTTAACAACAATTCATAGTGGCAATTATACTTTAGTGTACAGACCATTTAGTGTGGATGGGGATTCATTAAAATATATACAGTGTAGATATAAATCCATCCATAATGTACATTTGAGTCATTATGAGCCATAGCCTATTGTGATCTATTAAATGCCAAAAGTAAGCTTTTTAATGACAAATCCCTGTTAGTTCATGGAGAAGAGGTGATTAATTAATTGAGTAAAAATATCATTTATGCCATTCAAATTCCACATCGTATTCCCTCAAATAACCTGACAAATAGCACATAATTTATTTGTTTACAGAACATCTTAATTATTACATCAATTATCAGTCAAAATGTTTTCTCTAGTTTCAAATCATCTATTTTGTCTCAAATTGTGTAGTACAATAAAATAATATTTTCCAAAAAATGTAACACGTCACAAAGTGAATCTTAATGACTTCATAATAATAAATCCAAGTAGATAAAATGTTTACTCACTTCTCTTTAAAGGAGCAATCCATGCAATATCCTACATGTATGGTTTTTTTTTTTTTTTTTTTTAATAAATCAGTTTTGTTGTATTTCATAATACACACAGTATGGTCCTACAATAATATCAGGCTAACCTCAAAATAAAAGGAACTATATATATGAAAAGTATGTCCAGATTTAAAAGCTTTCAGTGGTAATGGTGGGATATGCACCTACAGTACATGAAGTGCCCAGACCACAGGCACTTAAAGGTATCTTTAGTGTTTCATCTCTCTGGTTTGCAGTTTTTGCATGGGGTAGTACAGTAGATTGACAGTTCTTTTATTGTATGTCTTTAGGCTTAATACAGAGTTCTGAAGTCAGTGCAGCAAAAGATCCCCTTCTCTTGTGTGACCGTCTCCTCCTCTGCCGTTATCTGACGCCACCCGGAGGAATGGAATCAGGGAATACCAGAAGTGAGTGCCAGCGACGCATGCATGGTCGTCAAATACTGCTTGTGAATGCACAAATGAAAGCTGACTGTGTATGCGTGAACGCGGTCGGCACTTATCTCTCGCGCATGAGCGGTTGGCTTGTGGTGTCCTATTTTTTGGGGATAGACTTATAATAACTCCAACATTTAGATACTACATTTACATTTTATTTTTTTTATTGAACTCTTCATGCTATTTCTTATAATTTTTAATATACTTCCTTTGATTTCTATAACAGGTTTTAACACACATCCCCAGCAGGGCAAGATCTTTGTAATACTTTCCTGTTTATGATAATTTGTTGCCAATATTTCCAGCAGTTTGAGTTTCAAACTGTAACAATAGATAATGTTACTTTAGTAATTTAGGAATACATTGTAGCTGCTCAGTTACACTGAACAAATTGATCAGCAGCTTAGTTAATTAGTTTTCAATACATGTAATCTAAGGGTGCATATATTAAAACATTAGAAAGTTTTTTTTAAAGTGCCGCTTGGATTGCTTCTTTAAAACAATTGGTAACTGAGAGCCAAAGTGAATAAGATATGTGAAAAATGTTTTAGGTCGATAACAATGTATGCTCTTGTGGACACGAAAGATAAGGCACATTTTCAAGCATTGTCACAAAACCAAGTTTCAGAGGAGATAAAATCAGTCATTTTTTAATTTGTTCTAAGGAGAATGTGTACAGCAGTATTTGTCACACGACAAGGTTTTGTAACGCTTGACTGCCCGCAGACCTGGCCAGTCCCCAATACTGAGGTGGGTAAGGGTATAACACGCACCCACAGCAGTGAGGGCGTGCCCGGAGTGTGGTATGATGCGTTGCCGGGCCTGGTGAGAAAGGGTTAGCCTGATACTTGCCGCGTCCGGGGTGCCAGAGGTCGGAGGGTAAAGATCAGAAAGCCGTAGGTCAGGGGCAGGAGAGAGCAGCGTAGTGAGGTCCAAAGCCGAGTCCAGGGAGTAGCGAGGTACACAAAGTCTAACGAGAGCCGAGACCAAATCCAAGGGTATCAGACAAGGGCAGGAGCTGGAGCGAGAGCTGCAACACCAAAGAGAGCCAGGCATAGACCTCCGTACAACAAGAGCCACAGGAAAACTATGCAGAGTGAGGAAGGAGAGGGTAGACAGGAACTATAAAGGCCGGGGAACCAATGGGAGCAAGAGGTGGAGCGGAGGCTTGACTGAGCTGTCCCAGGGATAGGTTAGGATGCCTGGTGTGGTGTTCCCTAGTGGGAATAGCCTCCAGCTGCTGGGAGGTGGAGCCAAGGCTGCAGGAGGAGTGTAGAAGAGGACGGGTGCGCGCGCGCCCTTTAACACTCCCGCGCGCGCCCCTGCATCGTGTGGGCGGAGGCAGCGTGTGCCGCGGAGGAGCGGCATGGCATCCGACCGGAGCAGGTAAGGAGCTGACTGGGAGGGGGCCTGGGACGAGCGGTAGTACTGGGAGCCGGGGTGACGGGGACCCGCTGAATGGGACCCGCTGTCCCCCGATCCCTTACAGGTTTTAGACTATCTTGAAATACAGATACAGTGGCGAGAAAAAGTTTGTGAACCACTAAGGATTTTCACATATTTCAAACCTAAAATGTTATTAGATCTTAATCGAATTCCTAATAATAGATTTTAAATGCACAGTGCCATGTTTGGCGAAAACCAAACACAGCATATCAGCACAAACACCTCATACCAACTGTCAAGGATGATGGTGGAGGGGTGATGATTTGGGCTAGTTTTGCAGGCCAGAGGACCTGGGAACCTTGCACTCATTGAGTCGACCATGAGCTCGTCTGCATACCAAAGTATTCTAGAGTCAAATGTGAGGCCATCTGTCCAACAGCTAAAGCTTGGCTGCAATTGGGTCATGCAACAGGACAATGATCCCTAGCACACCAGCAAATCTACAACAGAATGGCTGAAAAAGAAAAGAATCAAGGTGTTGCAATTGCCCAGTCAAAGTCCAGACCTCAACCCGATTGAAATGCTGTGGTGGGACCTTAAGAGAGCTGTGCATAAACAAATGTCCACAAACCTCAATGAACTGAAGCAACGTTGTAAAGAAGAGTGGGCCAAAATTCCTCCACAACGATGTGAAAGACTAATAGTCATACAGAAAATGATTACTTAGGAAAGGGGGATAGGGAGGGGAGGAAAGGGATAGGCAATGAACAGAAGGAATGATAAAAATAAAATTGTGTATTCATAAAAATGCTGGAGTCTCCAAGCAGCTTTCACACAGGAACAACTACCTCCTCCACAAATCTATAAAATAAAAAAAAGAATGTGCATGCTCCATAGTGCAAATCAATAAAATAAAGATAAAAAATGACAACTCACGACGAAAGTCGCTAAATAGTAAGCGTTGGAGAACTGTAGCAAGGGCCAAAAATGTATGATTCAGCCACACTCACGACCGGGACTTCGCGGACAAACAGATGATGGAGTTCCGCTTCCAGGTGCTCCTAAGTTAGACGTCGCGTCAATCCTCCTCAGGAAGAGATGCTACTGGCTCCAGAGTTCAACCTCTCTCAGCTCTGTGTAAAAGATGGCTCCTCACATGCAGTCCTCAAACCTTAAACCTTCTGAGCATTTGGTGAACAAACATTCTAATATGTTTAGGATAAATATTGTGGGCAGTAGACGGCGAGCTACAAGATGGCTGCGTGAACACCGGGTTCCACTCACACATACCAACACTCGGAAGATAAATTAACTAAATATGTAGAGAATCGAACCATAAAATTGTCGAACAGCAGTAGGAAGATGCCTCAAAGGATGGAATTTGTTTTTTCAATACAAAACGGCGATACCTGCTCCTCCAGAACATGGTTCCTCACCACGTATGCAGACAGAAACAGAATTGGATTCTGAGCAAGAGGTCAAAAACCCAGTGGAAGACTTTGATGGATAATGCCCTTATAGATGCCTTGAGGTTAATGAACCCCACCTCCAGAGGTTATACTTTATGCTCTGCCCATCACAACCCATACATGCATATTGACCATATACTCACCTCACGGGACTTAGCTTGTAACATAATTAAGGCCACGATATAGACAACATCTCATGGTCGAATCATGCCATGGTATCATTCAGTATTTCTCTGCATTTGATTTATCAGAATCGTCTGTTTCAGTGATTATTTACTTAATCTGTCTTGTCCCTCACATATCTGTTTTGTACTCTATTTATACTTTGAGGACAACACCACACGTCATGGTGCAGAAAAAACTGGAGAAGCCTTCCTTTGGACCAGAGGAGAAGAAACGATCGCACAGAGAGAACATAGAAGAGAAAGAAGCAAAGTAAAGATACCTTGATGTGAAAGCATTTACACAAGGCTGTGTAAGTGTTTATGATATTTTACACTTATTATACACAACAGTCGAGAATCTAAAAACCATCACAGTGTTTTAAACCTTTGTATTGTCCCTCAACCTGTGCTCCCCCTGTTCTTCTTGTTTTTCTGTACTTAAAAAATGAGGCCTTGGTAGATATTTGAGGTATTTCAATATCAATGATAACAACCAGGTTAGCCCAGCCACACTGTGGGCAGCACACAAAGTCACCTTCAGAGATAAAATCCTAAGTATAGCGACACACAGGAAGAAATTGAAGAAAACTAGCATTAAAACCCTAGAGGACAAACTATCAAAACTTGAAGAGTCATGCCATCAGACACTCAACCCCAGTATTAGAAAACTCCTAGATTAAAGTAGGATAGAAGATTAAAGTAGGGTAGAGCTCAAAAACATTTTAATACAAGACACTGAGAAAGCCATGCATTGGACTAGTGAGCTCTCCAATGAAAAGAAAAATAAAGCGGACAGATACCTAGCCTCGTAACTACGTAGCAAGCTGACCAGCTTAAATATACTGTATATGCTTTCAAATTAGGCAACAGCACTTTGACATATGACCCTTATAGATAGACAAGTGCTTGATGGCTTTAGGAAAATACATGAAAACAAGTAAATTCTTTTCAAGCTCCATTCACCTTTCCAGTAATAAAATTGGCTAGGGAATAAGGTTCTCGCTGTGGCTTTGTCTATATTGATGACTTCGTTATTGAATAATGTTCCCAAGCCTCCTTCCAAATCCTTCCCAACTGTTTGTCCTACCACATTTTAAGCCAAACGTGTGTCATAAAAATATACCTACTATTGAAGTGCTTACTTATTATTACAGAATAAATTGTAAATACAATGTTTTGTCCCGCCTGGGATATTTAAAAGGGGAGATTTTAGTGATGAATAGGATTACAAAATATTTTTGATGTCACAATGTATTTTTTTTGGTAAGTCTTCTTTTTTAATTATTTGTACATACACTGGCGACACACTTTATTGCAGTGTGGCCAGTACCGCAAGCCGGGAGATTTCCCGGCTTGCAAGTGGCAGCCCCTCGGCGTGCCGCACGTCTCCGATGCGCGGTCACACCTCATCGGGTGCCTGCGCCCCCTGCACGCACGTCCAGGGCTCCCCGAGGGAGCCCTGGTGTCCCGCGATGTGGGGGACGGTGGCAGGGGGTTCCGGGGGACCCGGCGGACCCGGAGAGGAGAGGGGGAAGCCGCGATCGGCGGGCCTCTCCGCTGCCTAGGCGCGCGCCCGGCACCCTCCGGCGCGCGCCAGGTAACTGCTGCGGCCGAGAACGGGCAAATGCTCGAATAAACTCGGCCGCAGCAGTAGTAACACTGAGGGGGATGGGGAAGGGTCACATATTATTTATTTTGTTTTACATTGCTCTAATTGCTTGGGAGCTCGTTTGCCTCCAGTTGGCCACTATCAAGGATTTTGCTGCTGATAGAATGTGTCCAATCGGCGTGTCCATATTCATATCAAGATCTTCAATGGGCTTACTGATCAATATTGTTTCCATGTTCCAGGGGGGACTTAGTCCTGTAGTTTAAACAAATATTCTTTACATTTTTTTCAACAAGATGATCTTGGGGCACGACCATGATATATGTTTAAACATGCCAGTTTGGCCACATTTATGCCATCATATGGGCAAAGCTGTTGGAAAGGAATGGGGGTGGGGTGGAGTGCAGTACTATCCATGGAGTACCCTGTGGTGGATTTCCCTGATTGTTGAGCATCTAGAGGACCTGGCTACTCTATCAAAAATGTCCTCTCAATCCTCATCATCTAGGTTGATTCCAAGATCTCTTTGCCAAGCCTGAATGCTTTTATTTGTTTGCTCTGTGTCCTGTGCTGTTAGGAGTTGGTAGAAGAATGCTTTTGTGTATTGTTCGTTTGTCATCTCGAGTGATGCTACAAAATGGCGCAACTGTAGATATTGGTATAGTTGTTTATGGGGAATATTGTGTTCCTCGTGAATCATTTGAAAATGGTTAAAACCATATCTCCTCAGGAAATCTTTGACCTTAGATAGTCCTACTGTCCTCCAGGGGCCAAAAGATCCCTGGGGCAAATTGTAGGTTTCCCATAAGCTGGGTCAAAGGCGATGGAGTAGTTGATATTCCCTCCTTTCTGCAGGTCGAATCCCAAATATGTTTTTTTTAAAGTGTAGGGTACTTTACATTGTATACTGTAGTTCCTTAAATATTTTGGGGATGTTAATGCCTAGGTACTTTAGCCCATCATTCCGCCAGGTATTTGGGAATCTTTATTTCAGCTTAGTAAACTGTGCTTCAGGGATATACATATTCATAGCCTCTGATATTGAACAATTAATCCTAAAATTTGAGATTCCACAAAACTCTTCTAACGATTCAAACAGATCGTGCAGAGACATCTGTTGGTCGTTATTGAGAGTAGAATGTGCTATTCAAATAGGGATATTTTATATCTGGCCTGCACAACTTGTAAAGGGAGAATGGCCGAACTGCTCCAAGGAGAACAGATTCGGGCCGCACGGGTAAAATCAACATCATCATCATCATCATATCTCCCCCAGCACCCCTCATCAACTTCATCATCATCCTTATATATCTTCCCCAGCACCCCTTGTCATCATCCTCATATATCTCCCTCAGCACCCTTCATCATCATCATCATCATCCTAATATATATCCCTTAGCACCTCTAATCAACATCATATCAGACAGGGCCGTAACCTGCTTTCCTGGAGCTCGGACGATAGTTTCCATTGCCCTAGCACCCTTCATCATCTCCCCCAGCACCCTTCATCATTATCTCCCCCAGCACCCTTCATCATTATCTCCCCCAGCACCCTAAATCATTATCTCCCCCAGCATCCCTCATCATCACCTCCCCCAGCATCCCTCATCTCCCCCAACACTCTTCCTCATCATCTCCCCCAGCACCCTTCATCTTCATCTTCTCCCCCCACACCCCTCATCATCTCCCCCAGCACCCCATCATGATATCGCCATCAGTCCCTTTCAGCAGTCCCCCTCATCATCATAAACCACCCCCACCTCCCATGCCTACGTGATCGTGGCGGGTCCCAGGAGGTATTAGCGGCTACCGGTATCAGGGCAAGAAGGTGAGGCGTGAGGTAAGAAGCATGCTCTAGCAGCAGACCCCAGAAGTTCTGGGTCCACTGTAGAGCACGTCACACTGCCCCAGCAGGCTCGGAGGGGGGGGGAGGAGCGTGTTAGTGCGTCACACTGCTGAAGCGGGCTCGGAAGGGGGGGAGCGTATCATACTACTGGAGCGGGCTCAGGGGGGAGAGCACGTCACACTGCTGGAGCGGGCTCGGGGGGGTGTGGATGTTGTGCAGGCCTGTTTTATATGTTGCATCACCTATATCCATTGACATTTTCATGTTCATTTTGTTTGTAGAGGCCAGAGCTTCTATTTATATATATATAGCAAACAGGAGGGGGCACATAGGGTGACCATGCTGTGTGCCATTTGTTATTTTTAATGGTTTGGATGTGTATCCAGATGTTCATACTGTGGGTGTGGGGTTTGAGTATAGCACCTGTATAACTTTAATAAACCATTGATTCTCATCTTCCTCATTGTTTGGAGCATGAATGACCAGGCTACCATATCAAAGTCCTTTTCTGCATCGAAGATCAGAATAACTGTTGGTTTATGATTTTGACTTGTATTATATATGATATTGATAATTCTGTAAGTATTGTCAGATTCCTGATGTTCTAGTATGAAGCCTACTTGTGTGAGGTGCACTAGCATGTTCAAGACCTTATTAAGACAGGTCACAATTACTTTGGTGCAAATCTATGTTAATCAAGATATAGGTCTGTAACTTGAGCATTGTCCCTTGGGAGACCCACCACATCATGAATATATATTTATGTTAAAAAAAAGTGCTACTGAGCGTGGCAAATGTATACAACAAAAGTCAGGGGTGCCCAATGCTACATCATGAGGGGAAAGAACCATAGTAGGTCCTGTTCTTGCAGCAAAGTGAAAAGACCTCTTAAGTTAAAAAGGTGAGGAGGAGTGAGCTTTGGGGGGAGGTGCCTGTGACGATAGCCTGTGACGATATTACACAAAAATAACTGGGTTTGAACTGAACGAGGCTTAAGATATAATAAAGTGGTTTTATTCCTTAGGATAGGTGAACACACGAAATAATACAGTAACAAACAAGAAGTATACTTACTTAGGGGTTGGGGAATGAGAAGTATGATGTAGCATTTCTCTCAGCAATCAGGTAATCATTCAGGTGATATCAGGAAACCATATCAGCAAACGAAGACAAAGGATATAGGGTGGACAGCAGTTTATAAACCTTTTGTCCCTCTATCCTTAACACTAAGTACCTGTGATTGGTTTTCAATTAACTCTAGCCACTCACTAACGTGGGAAGACATTTTGATCCATGCCCCCCTGCTAGTTGCACAGGCGCAGTAGCACTCTGGGATCTCATTTATGAAGCCCCACATTTACATCTGGAATGCCAGCCAGTCTATTCATTTGGAGTTCTGGCAGGAAAACCTTTGTTGGAAGGTGTTAAATGGGACACTTAAAAACTGCTCTGGTTTGAGCCTTCTCCGCCCTCAAATAAACAGTGAGGGTGACAAAACCCTTTGAACAATACTTAAGTCCTACACATTGGGTCGCCTCTATGGCTATCTGCTCCCCTGGTATGCAAAGGCATTTCCTCTGGGTCTTTGTCCATACCTTGGGACACAGTATTAAACATAAAACATAAACGTATTAAAATATCTGGTTCCGTTGGGTCTAGCAGGTCCAAACTTCCCAGTTCTCAATGCCGGAACTGGGACACCATATGGTCCAAAAAGAGACTTGCTATGACCTTCGGAACCGGAGACACACAAATGCACATTAAATCATTTTTCACTTCAATACAAAAATCTCCGCTAAAAAAGAAATCTCAGAATTTCACTAAATCCCCATTGAAAACAACGGGCTTCTCCGCCATGGACTTTCAATGATAAATCGCCGCCATTGAAGTCAATGTGGTTTCTCCGCCATTGAAGTCTATGGGAAAAGTCCCGAACTTTCAAGGGGGTCCATACTCCGTCAGGTTGGTCCAGGAGGGTCAAGGATGGTTCTGCAGTGATGCCGGAGCAGTGACTGCAGATACCCCAAACCTTGATCCGCTGGGCCCTCCGGAACCGGAGATATGGAGTACCAAATTTCAGCTTTTTCCACTTAGTCATTTTTCTGAGCCGTTTCTGCCGCCGCCGGCAAAGCCTATGGCGCGACCCGCTCTATCTGGTTCGACCCTTATCGGGGGTCCAGGATTCGGGGACCCGGTTGTGGTCGAGTGGGGGGAAGCCTAGGAACTAGGGGCAAAAATAATTTTATTTCTAGGTGCTCTAGAACTGTTTATTCCCACACCAATTAACGTTGAACTTGACTCAAGTGATTTTAACTCTTTTAAAGGACATTGTATCCGCTTTGCGGTTTGCGGTCTGGACGGCAGCCAACTCGTTCTTCGAAAGGTACCTCGAGGAATCTCCATTGAAGTCAATGGGCCCATTGACTTTCAATGGGAAACCGCCGCTCTCCCTTCGGACGCCACCTGCTGGTCTTTACAGGAAACAGGACTAAAACAGCACAATTGTCTATTGAAATGCATTGAGCCCTAATGGCGGCCAATGGGGACCTGCAAAATGGTGCCTGAAAAGGCGGGAAAACTACACAAAGAGCTATAATCATTAAAGAACTATTAACCCTTGTGCTCCCGGATGGATTCTAGTGTGTGTGCGATGCAGACACTGATTAAACCAGACATTACAATGGAACAGGGGAACAGGGGAAAATACATTTACATGTTATAACAAGGGTTAAATCACAGTTCTGGACCTCAGCCCAGTTAACCCCTTGTCTCCCTGGTGAGGTCAGGGGATGGGTGCAACCCCTTTAATACCGGGCCACCCACTTTCTCCCTCTACAGTGCCACATACCTCCATACAACTGTTACCAGTCAGAAATTGATTAACACACATTCCCAGCTTGCTCAAACTCCCACACCCGCCACATCATGAATATATATTTATGTCAAAAATGAGTGCTACTGAGCATGGCAAATGTATATAACAAAAGACAGGGGTGCCCAATGCTACATCCAATTGACAAAACATATCTGGTAATGAGTATAAAGTTTAAATACTTCAATAATAATAATTACTTGGTTATTTAGTTAAACCCTTTGTCCAAAGCGTCGTAAGCCTGCATACCAAACGTCAAGGTATAACCAAGTAATTATTATTATTGAAGTATTTAAACTTTATACTTATTACCATATATGTTTTGTCAATTGGATGTAGCATTGGGTGCGTGTGGGAGTTTGAGCTAGCTGGGAATGTGTGTTAATCAATTTCTGACTGTTAACAGTTATATGGAGGTAGGTGGCGCCGCCCCACAGAGCTCACTCCTCCTCACCTTTTTAACTTGGGAGGTTTTTTCACTTTGCTGCAAAGAACAGGATCTACTATGGTTCTTTCCCCTCATACAGAGGTAGAGGGAAGGGTTCACAGTGTAGTGTAGGACCTGCATTTTTGGTTATACCTTGACATTTGGTATGCAGGCTTATGACGCTTTGGCCAAAGGGTTTAACTAAATAACCAAGTAATTATAAGTATTATTATTGAAGTATTTAAACTTTATACTTATTACCATACAGTATATGTTTTGTCAATTGGATGTAGCATTGGGCACCACTGTCTTTTGTTGTATTTCCCTTGGGAGGTTAGCTTTAGAGATATGCAATTTTTTTGGGAGGATTTGGATCCGCAGCAGATCGGCCAGTTCCTTTGGTCTGCGCATTTCAGCGGATCAATCTCTAAAAAGGCGATTCGCATTTTGCTAATTTCTTATTATTGCGAATACACTCCGTGACTTCTGCAATCCGTTGACAGGTTTGTAGGATCCAATCCGCGAATTCAGCAATCTGTTGACGGATTGTTACGAATCCGGCAACAAATTGCTGAATACGTGGATTGGATTCTACAAATCCATCTACAGATTGTATCCAATGGCTGTTTTTTTTTTTTTCAACTTCAGTTTTATTGGTGTTTCTTATACAACCATTATGATGTACACCATCTTTTTTCTTTTTTTAACATCGAATAGAATATTCGTACAAGACATACATTAGGGACTACCTACAACATTGGACAAGACAAAACAGACAAAGGACCTGGGGGAGGGGACGGTGGGTGGGTGGGGGGAGAAGGGGCGAAGGGGAGCCGGTGCATCTGTTGCTTGGGTTTTGGCTCCTTCTTTGGATCTTATGTCGTTTAGTTTTACGATTCTCTAAGGGATTTACAACCTTTTTCCTGCACTTTTTCGTGACCTCGTGTAGTCTGGGCTGTCGTCGGTTTCAGGCCTACTTGTCCATCGCTATGTGGTGCAGGATCTCTTACCATCAAAGAAGAACGCACGTGTGGCTATTATTGATATATTGCGGCAGCGTCGACCCCTGGGATATCTGTCTGGGCCAACCGAGGTGTCCAGACTTTTAGGAAATTTAGGCCGGTGTCATTAACCATACTCGTTAATTGCTCCATCCGGCAGACATGCCAAATCCTGTTCCTGATTTTTGGGATGATTGGTAGTTCAGTTTGCTTCCATAATGCTGCGATCTCGCATCTCGTGGCTGTTGCAAAATGCGCGATTAATTTATGCGTCGCATTTGATATACCCTGGATCCGTCTACCCAAAAGGAACACCCACGGGTCCAGGGGGATCTCCAAATTGAGTATCCTTTGTAGCCAATCTCTAATTTGTTCCCAAACCGGGACCACTTTTCTGCAAAACCACAGCATGTGTTGCAAATCCGCCACCTCCCCACAATGCTTTGGGCAAAGCAGGGAGTAGCCCCTCACAAATTTAGCTAATCTGGATGGGGTGTAATACCACCTCATAAGGACTTTATATGCGTTCTCCTTTAACGTGGTGCATATTGAACTTTTTGCTGCTGCCTGTAGGATCCTGTCCCATTCCTCGTCCTCTAAAGTCTCTCCTAAGTCGGCTTCCCACTATCTGATGTAGCTAAGTCTTGATTCATTAGGTGTCTCAGGACAGATCACTTTCCTGTACGCTCTAGATGTCAGTCCCCTTGTGTCCGTTCCTCTAAAACACAGCTGCTCAAAATTCGTTCTTACAGGTCTAATTGGGGGTTTGTTATAGAAATCTCTGATCTGGAGGTATGTAAAAAAAATCTTTGTTTGGTATGTCCTTTGTGGACTTAATTTGTTAAAATGTTTTTATATATTTTCTTCCCTCCAGGTGCATAAATCATGTAATACCCGACTGTTTCCAAACTAACAGATTCTGCCTATTCATCCCTGTAGCGAAATCTGGGTTACCGATTATTGGTGTCATAAGTGAGTTCTTGGAGGTTAGATTGCAGCTGTATTTAGTGGCCTCCCAAACCTTTAGTGAACTGACTATGGTATGGAGCGGCATTGCCATCCTGTTTAACCCTTTCTTGGGTATCCAGATCAAATTGTGTAGTTCAGTCCGTGCACAACAACTTTTCTCCAATTCTACCCATCTCCTTAAGCTTGGGTCCGTGTGCCATTGGATAATTTGACTTAATTGGGCCGCTGTGTAGTAAGCTAACAAGCAAGGTACCGCTAGTCCTCCTTTTATGGTGGGCCTCTTTAAGATACCCTTTGCAATTCTTGGATTTTTCTTATTACAAATAAATTTCATAATTTGTGACTGTAGGGAGAGGATGTCTGCCCTTACTATAGGTATAGGTAGACTCTGGAAAAGATATAATATCTTTGAGAGGAGGTTCATTTTCACACTATGTATCCTCCCAATCCATGAGATTCCACCTTTCATCCATGTCCTGAGATCCTCCCCCAACGTCTTAATCAGCCTGGGAAAATTGGCTTTGTATAAAGTTTTGTAGTCCCTTGTGATGTATACCCCTAAATATTTGATAGCGGAGGTTTGCCATTTAAAAATGAAATCTGTTTTTCCACTTCTTTAGGTAGATTTATATTGAGGGCTTCCGATTTGGTCTGATTAATTTTAAACCCTGAAATTTGGTTAAATTTACTTAAAATCCCAAAAACATTGGGCAGGGATGTGAGAGGTTTTGACAGTGTTAGAATGATATCATCAGCATATAAGGCTGCTTTGTGCATCTGGTTATCAATTGAGATTCCTGTTATGTCTGGGCTATGTGTAATATGCACGGCTAGGGGCTCGATACAGAGGGCAAACAGCAGTGGGGACAACGGGCAACCCTGTCTTGTTCCGCTTCGTATATTAAATTGATCTGAAGGGAAGCCCTGTGTCGCACCCTTGCTGTCGGGTCTGCATATAGCGCAAGAATAGCGTTTAACAGACGTCCTTCGAAACCAAATTCTCCTAAAGTCTCTTTTAGGTAGGGCCAGTCTATTCTATCGAAGGCTTTCTCAGCATCCAGACTAAACACCATGGAGTGTATGTTTTTCTTTTTAGACAGATCTATCAAATGTATTATTCTCCTGGTGTTGTCTGCTGCTTGTCTACCTCCGATAAACCCTACTTGATCCGTGTGGATTAGCCTGGGAAGGACATTACCCACCCTGTTCGCTATAAGTTTAGAGTAAATTTTAACATCTGAATTGATCAGTGAAATGGGCCGGTAGCTCTTGCAGTCTGCCGGGTCCTTTCCAGGTTTATGGATCAAAGAAATTGAAGCTTGTAGCATTTGTGTTGGAAAGGGGGCCCCCGCTAGAATCTCATTAAATAATTTTAACATGTGGGGAGATAGTAATTGGAGGTATTTTTGTAATATAAATTTGAGAAGCCACCTGGGCCTGGCGCTTTGGCTGGTTTTAATGTCTTGATTACCTCTGCTAACTCTTCTATAGTGAAGTCTGCCTGTAGTGCTTCTCTCTCACCGCTGTTCAAGGTGGGTAATTTTGCCTCTTTCAGAAATGTTTTTAACATCTCTTTCGTTTTTAGGTTGTGAATGACCTTGTCTCCATTGTATAATTTTTCATAGTGGACTTTAAATTCTTCTACTATTTTCCCAGGAATGGATGCGAGGTCTCCACTCTGTGTACGAATAGCGTGAATGTGGGAATTTGGATGCTTGTTTTTTAGCTTATTGGCAAGTAGGGTAGCTTGTTTGCTTTTTCATAAAATTTACGCCTAGACCAAGTCATTTCCTTCTCGGCTTGGGAGGAGAGGAGGAGATTGAGTTTTGTTTTGATGTCTAATAGCTGCTTCAGAATATGACCCTGCTTATTTGCTTTATGTACGGATGAGAAATCTGCTAATTGTTTTTCCAGGTCTCTAATCTTTTTCTCTCTTTCCCTTTTTCTTTTCGCGGCCAAATTCTTTGATATCCCTCTAAGGGTTGCTTTATGAGCTTCCCATAGTGTGGAGTGTTTAGCTACACTCCCCTCATTCTCCAAGAAATATTCTTTAATTTTATCCCCCACCTCTCTTTCCAAATCCAGTATTTTTAAGAGAATCTCATTTAACTTCCAATTCGCTCGAGGTCTGTCAAGAGGTATCAAAGTGCACCGCAGCTCTATAGATGCATGGTCAGACCATGAAATATCATGGATCTCAGTTCGAGTGACCCCCGGGACCAGTCTATTGGACACAAGGACGTAATCTGTATGCTGTATGTGTTGTGGGGGTGCGAGTAGAAGGTATATTCCTTCACTCCCTGATGTTGCTCCCGCCATATGTCTAGTAGTTGACAGTCTTTTAGCCCTTTTGTTATTGTTAGTAGGTCCTGTCTGTGGGCCTTGTTAATAGTAGTGCATCTGTCTAAGTCAGTGTTCAGCGCCCTGTTAAGGTCTCCTGCTAATATAATATTTCCTTTAGCTACTTTTTGTAATTTGCTGAAGAATCTATTGAAGACGTCTGCGGCATTTTCACATGGGGCATAGATTGCTGCTAGTGTTATCTGGTGGTCCCGTATAGTGCCTGTTACTATAATATATCTGCCCTCCTTATCCATATATGTTTTGTCCGTTAGGAAAGGTATTTTATTGTGTATTAAGATGTAATTTTTGGTCTTGTATGGTGTACTTTAGGTCATGGTGAGGCTTGCTTTTGTATATTGTATTTTTTGGTGTACTTATATTTAGTCTGGTGGTAACTTGTTGTGTTTAACGATTGCAATAGTTAATTGTGTAATTGTTAGGGATGGTATTTTAATTGTTTTGGGATGTGATTAATGAATGCTAATTGATTTATGGTGACTTGCTTGGATTTAAGAGTATACTTGTTTGTATTTAATGGTATTTTGTTTGGAATATTGTATTGTTAACATTGATTTGCAGAGTGTACATGGTGCATAGATTGTATCTATCATGTATACAATGTCAATGCAATGTTTTGATTGGGATTTGATGCTTTAGATTGGAAGATGACATTTGATTTGTTTAGGAAATAGGATTTTATTTGACTGTGGATGATGTGGACGAAATGGTTATTTTTATTAGAGCATGCTTTTTGTTAACCCTTAAACATTTATTGTATATTGGTTTCATATATATATATATATATATAATATATATATATATATCATATTAATATATATTATATATTTAATAGTATATATATATCAGATATATATATATAGATATATAGTATAATATATATATTCATATATATACAGTAGGGCACGCTTATTCGAACAAAAACCAGTGGCAATTCCCCAAAAAACCCAGGAAACACCCAGGTACATTCTGAATACATGCCTTAAACTTTCCTTAAACTAGCCCCAGCATTTCTGCATTGATTAATGGCCTATCAGATTAACAGCGGGGGTCCCTGGCAGTCCCATTCAAACTGAATTGGAATGCCAGGGATCCCTGCTGTGTTAATCCTATGGGTCATTAGTCAATGCAGAAATGCCTTAAACGTGCCTCAAACTAGCCCAGAACATACCCAGCACATACCCAGCACATACCCAGAATTTAACCCGGCTAGTTTACGGCAAATGTTAGAATAAACGTTGCCTCTACTGTATATATATATATATATATATATATAAGTTGCATGATGAAGCCACTGTATAAATGAATGGGTGAAGGGTGGGTATCGGACCAGGTTGGCTTAACCCCTTAATTACCTTTGCGGTTATTATCCGATAAGGTGATTAAGGGGTTAATTGATCGCAGAATGTAATTGCAATGTATTGGCTATGTATTGGCTATGTATTTTTTTGGCAACGGAGGACAAGGATTTTGCTGGCGAGGGGGCTTCTTATTGATGAGGTCAGTAGAACTTTATTTATGTTATTATGCTAGTTAATGTGTTTGATAATGGCCAGATAATCTATTATCCCTATCTGGATAATAGTTATTTTGCACATTATTGTACTGTATATGTTGGGGGGGGGGGTGTATTATGTATTTAATGTATTGAATGTATAGGTCAGGTTTATTTTTTTTACATACAGGGTTGGTTCCTTTTGGTTTGCGAGAGACCTCTGGAGACCACCTGCGGTATCCTTGGGCTTCTCACGGGTAACAGGCTGGCGGGTCCACGGGGGACACCTGCAGGGAAGAACCGATGGCCACACATCTGTGGGGGCTACCGCGGACCCGTAGGGACCACCCGTGGGTCCCCAGACCCCCATGGGAACCACCCGAGGCCCCTCAGACACCTGTGGGTCTGACCCGGGGCCCCCAGACATCCGCGGGCCTACCTTGGGGACCCCATTGTGGCCCACGGTGACCCGCGGAGACCACCTGGTGGACCATGGCGTCTGGCAGGACCCACCAACAGGCCTCCAGTCCCTGTGTGAAACATGTTGCTGGTAACCTGTAGGTCTGTGAGGTGACCCGTCAGGCCCACCGGGGACTCACGAGGGCCCGGGATATTAACCCTGTATGTCAAATAATAAATCATGTATTTATGGGGGGGCACAGGGGGTGGGTTATGTATTTAATAAATACAATGATGTTTTTTTTGGGGCTGTGTATTGTTTTTATTGTGGGTACTGGGGGTGGGGGAAGGGGGTATTGGCCCCAAGGGTATGTGGGTAGGCCTCCCGGCTGGGTAGTGGGTGAGGGTAGTTAGGCCTCACGGGGTGGGGGGTTAGTGGGGAGGGTAATTAGGCCTCCCGAGTGGTGGGTGAGGGTGGGTTAACCCCTTAATGACTGTAGCGGTTAATAACCGCTATGGTGATTAAGGGGTTAGGGACATTACATTGGCTGTTTTCATTCTTGTTCATGTTTTGCAGCATCGGAGGGGGCATGGATGGTGATGAAGATGAGGATGGCCTTCATGGTGTCAGCCGGACATGGGTGAGTACTATATGTATTTATGTATTTATTGTATTGATTGTTCTTTATGTATTTTAAATACACGGGGGGTGTACTGTATGTTGTTTATTGCAATGTTTATTGGGAGCAATTTTCCCCAATAAACATGCTATTATGCCTTAAACCCTTCATTGCCTTAGCGGTAATCAAGCAGCATTAATGTATTTTAATAATATTGTGTAGGAGCAGGGGGTCCCCTTATCTGAACCGCATTGATTTCTGGCTCAGGGACCCCCTGCTTCCCGAGTTACAGGCCCCGGTTTGGGGCATCGGTTCCAGTGTCGCCGCCATATTTATAGTGGGCACGTCGCGTATGGAATGCTATAAAGATGGCGGCGACACTGCCACCTGATGACACATACCGGGGCCTGTAACTCGGGAAGCAGGGGGTCCCTGGTCCACAAAACAATGCGGTTCAGCTCAGGGGACCCCCTGTTCACTGTACACTATAATTAAAAATACATTCATGCTGCTTCATTACCATAGCAGATAGCCGCTAAGGTAAGGAATGAGTGTTTATTGATATGTGTATTTTATTCATAGTGTATATGTGCAGAGGGTCTCCGGAGCTGACCCGCTTTGGTTTTAGGTCCGGGGACCCCCTGCTTCCCGAGATACAGGCCCCTTTATGGGGTGCCGGTATCCCTCTGATTTGTTTACATTCCGCGGTCACGTGATCGGGACATTTAAAGGCAGAGGGATACCGGCACCTCATAAAGGGGCCTGTATCTCGGGAACCAGTGGGTCCCCGGACCTGAAACCAATGCGGTTCAGCTCCGGAGACCCCCTGCCCATGTACACTATGAATAAAATTGGATTTAAAAGATTTTTTAATGTGCTGATGTTTGCGCAGAGAGAGCATCGGATCTCTCTCTGCTGCAGACACATCTCGGCAGGGGACGGCTTCTCGGCAGCTTCTCACCAGGCAGCCTGTCTCGCCACAGGTTACTCGCCATTATTTCAAATGGTAGTGGCGCATTCATTCGCCAGGGATTTGGCCCTTCCTGCATACAGCGAGGTTAACACGTCAAAAACATGGCGAATTCAAACCCTGCCGAATGCAATTTTCCGCTGCTTAGTGCATAGACCCCAAAGTGTGGAATACCTGGAACCGCTGAAGCTTTATCTTAACTTCAAACCCAAGAAACTTGATAATAATGTCTTAACTTGGAACTATGATGCTTTATTTTCAGAATTTTCAGAATAGAGTTAACTCTTGACCCTTTGTGTTTTGGGCGATTTCGGGTTCTGTACCCATATGGGATCAATATATAGTAGATTGCATGTCAAAGAGTAATATATTGAAATGGCTAAAAGCAAACAAAATACACCAGCTTGACAGCATTCCATGCTATGAATTTTGAAAACCTGTATTCATTATTTTACTTCTATTTTCTAGTATTATACCTGTGTTTTTTATTCTCACAATACCCATTACATTGAAATGCAAATCTTTGTCATCTTACATAAGAGAATTAGGTTAGATTTGTCCCTCCAGTTATAAAAGTCACTTTGTAAGGAAAAGAGACTTCTGTATGATCCATGATTTTTTGGTAATGAGTTTCTATCAAACTCATTTTTATGCTCTCTGGTATAGTACAGTGGAAATTGCTCACAGAATGCAAGCTGTGTTCGTTTCCTACTATTACGTTTTAGAAATTCTGTTATTAACTGTCTAAGGAGGTCAGCTAAAAAACGAAAAACACAATCAAATGCATTTTTACTTTTTCTTCACAAAAGGACGGCTGAAAGCTATGCACATATAATTAAAAAGTAATAGATTCAACACACTGGTGTTGTTTCCAATTTCCTGGCATGTTATGGACTTGCTGTTGGGTTTCATTGTGTTCTGTGATCGAATTGTCACCAGGAGATGTCTTGGCAAGAGAAGCATAACCAAGGGAAACACATTTAATTGAAGTTTAACAGAAATATGAATTAAACATGAAAAGTACTCATATTGTGCCACTGAAATGCATTTGAAACTATCAATATCCATATGCTATGTTCAATATATTGCATATAACCTACTGCTAGCGATTCACATTTAATTCGCTTTTGACATAGTTACATAGTTACATAGTAGATGAGGTTGAAAAAAGACGTACGTCCATCAAGTTCAACCTATGCTAAATTTAGACAACAGATACTTTATCCTATATCTATACTTACTTATTGATCCAGAGGAAGGCAAACAAAAACCCTAGAGTCATATCATCCAATGATATCTCATAAGGGGAAAAATAAATTCCTTCCTGACTCCAAGAATTGGCAATCGGATTAATCCCTGGATCAACATCCTTCTCATGTATACTTATTTGGTATATCCCTGTATACCTTTCCCATCTAAAAAGATGTCCAACCTTTTTTTTAACAAATCTATTGTATCTGCCATCACAGTCTCCATGGGTAATGAATTCCACATTTTAACTGCCCTTACTGTAAAGAACCCTTTCCTTTGTTGCTGGTGAAATCTCCGTTCCTCCAACCTTAAGGGATGGCCCAGAGTCCTTTGTACTGCCAGTAGGATGAACAGTTCTTTTGAAAGCTCCTTGTACTGTCCCCGAATATATTTGTATATAGTAATCATATCCCCTCTTATACGCTTCTTTTCTAATGTAAATAAATCTAATTTAGCTAGCCTCTCCTCATAAGTTAGATTGTCCATCCCCTTTATTAATTTGGTGGCTCTTCTCTGCACTCTCTCTAGTTCCATAATGTCTTTTTTTAGGATTGGTGCCCAAAATTGTACTCCATATTCAAGGTGTGGTCTTACTAATGCTTTGTAAAGGGGCATAATTATGTTTACTTCCCTTCCATCCATTGCTCGTTTGATGCAAGATAAGATCTTGTTTGCCTTTGCAGCTACTGCATGACTTTGGGAACAATTGCTAAGACAGCACTCCTAAATCCTTCTCCATCAAGGATTCCCCCAATATATCTCCATTTAATTTGTAAGTCGCCTTTTTATTCTTGCATCCCAAATGCATAATCTTATATTTATCTGTATTAAACCTCATCTGCCATTTACCTGCCCACGTTTCCAGTCTCTCCAAGTCCTTCTGAAGAGAAATTACATCCTGCTCTGATTCTATTACCTTACACAATTTAGTATCATCAGCGAAGATGGAGACTTTGCTCTCGATCCCAACCTCAAGATCATTAATAAACAAGTTAAAAAGCAGGGGTCCCAGTACCGATCCCTGAGGTACTCCACTAACGACTTTAGCCCAACCTGAAAAAGTTCCATTTATGACAACCCTCTGTTGTCTGTCCTTTAACCAGTTTTCAATCCAGGTGCATATATTATTATTTTCTTTATTTTGTACACCAACCTCTTGTGTGAAACCGTATCAAAAGCCTTTGCAAAATTTAAGTAGACCACATCAACTGCATTACCCTGGTCTAAATTCCTACTTACCTCCTCAAAGAAACAAATAAGGTTAGTTTGGCATGATCTATCCTTCATAAATCCATGCTGACTATTACTAATAATTTTATTTTCCATTAGGTATTCCTGAATATTATCCCGTATTAAACCTTCAAGTAGTTTCCCTACTATTGAAGTCAGGCTTACAGGTCTGAAATTTCCCGGTTGTGATCTAGCTCCCTTTTTAAATATAGGCACCACATCTGCTTTACGCCAATCTTGTGGTACTGAGCCTGTGGAAATGGAGTTCTTGAATATGAAATATAATGGTTTGGCTATTACTGCGCTTAACTCCTTGAGAACTCTTGCATGTATGCCATCGGGGCCAGGTGCCTTATTTACTTAAATTTTTTCAAGTCGCTTATGAACTTCTTCCTCAGTTAACCAATTGGTCATTAATATGAGGTTGTGGCTTCCTCCTGCGGCACTACTATTGAACTTGATTCTTCCCTGGTAAACACAGAGGCAAAGAATTTGTTTAATACCTCTGCTTTTTCCTTATCTCCAATAATCTGCCTACCCATCTCACACTGAAAGGGTCCTATATTTTCTTTTCTCATTTTTTTGTTATTAAGGTACTTAAATAACTTTTTAGGGTTGACCTTACTTTCTATTGCAATTCTTTTTTCATTATCCATTTTTGCTAATTTGATTGCCCTTTTGCAATTTTTGTTACATTCCTTAATTAATTCTGATATGATATCTCCGTCCCTTCTGACTTAAAGAATCTAAACGCCTTCCTCTTCTTGTCCATTTCCTCCCCTACCTGTTTATTTAGCCACATTGGTTTTGACTTATTTCTTTTATACTTATTACCCATGGGTATTCACTGATAAGTGTGCTTTTCTAACAATGTTTTTAAGACTGCCCATTTATCTTCTACATTTACCCCTGCAAAAACATCATCCCAGTGTTTTTCTTGTAGATTAGACCTCAGTTTATTAAAATCTGCCTTTCTAAAGTTTAAGGTCTTTGTTGAACCCAAGTAATCCGTTTTTTGATAATTTATTTCAAATGAGACCATGTTATGATCACTGTTACCCAAATGTTCCAGGACTCTGTGAAAATGATATAGAATGAGAAAAGTTCTCTAAATATAAATGTATTCTCTATTTAGATCTACACCACACAAATCAATCCTTAAAACACGGAACAGTGAACAGACGAGTGGGGACTCAGATATTTCTGATGTAGAGAACTTTTCTCATTCTGTATCATTTTCACAGACAGAACAGTCAGGGTATCAGGCCCAACCCTCGTCTTCAGGCTACAGACAGAGCTATACAGAGGGATATAGATCCTCCCAAGATATATCTTCCTCTTCAAAAAATCAAAAATATGGAAAACAACATCAACAACAAAAAAACTTCCCCCTTTTCCAGAAAAATCAAAAGGAACCAGGAGAGGAAAGAAGAAAAGAGGGAGACAGGTTTCCCAAGATGAGAAAGACACAAAATTAGAGGACTTTTCATCAGTTATTAATATCTCTGGACAAAAACTTTCTGAATCTGAAACGTCATTATTAAGTAAAGGACTAAAATTTGCACCAACCATGGATTTGGACCTATTTAACACAGCTATAGATGTCCAAACATTTGTGCGCAAATTAACCCTTAAGTCTTTTTTTCAGAAAAAATCTCAAAGACCAGAAGAAGGGGAGGAAAGCATGGAACCTACCCATATGATGCCTGAAGATACAGAGATGAACCTCACAGAGAATTGTCTTTTGGATGAGATACCGGAAATATTGGGGATGGAGGATGGAATTCCTCACTTTAGGGAGGCATGTGATGTGCAAGACCTAAGGATCTCAATGATCTTTTGGGTGAACATGAGGATGACTCTCAATTAATACCAGATTTCAGTACATGGCAATCCGACCTGAGGGGGAGATCCATCTTCTATCCCCAATACGCCAAGAGCCATTTTCTATACACCTTTAAAAATTTAGTTATCAGAGATTTACAGCTTTTGGCGGAGGGATTATCATTCCATTATCCACATGGGGACAATCTCAGTGTGAGCGAGAGACAAGCGATTAAAACATTACAAAACAATCCACATAGAGTCATAAAAAATGCAGACAAGGGGGGAGCAGTGGTGGTTCAGAGTAGGGCTAGCTACCTCAAGGAGGCTTATCGCCAAGTTGGGGATGCTACCACCTACTCTGAACTACCAAGTGACCCCACAGACACCTTTTGCATAGCCTTTCTAGACTTGATTGAGTTGGGTAGATTTACCAATGTTTTTAATTCAAAAGAGATTCAATTCTTGATCAATCCATGTCCTGTGATTCCTGCCTATTACCATCTCCCAAAGATCCAAAAGACATTGGTCGACCCTCCGGGGAGACCAATCGTGGCGTCTATTGGATCTTTGGGAGATGGTCTATCCAAATATATTGATAGGTATTTACAGCCCTACTGTATGTCAGGGATCTCCCATTGTTTATTCTAAACCCAAACCCCTCCTTCCTGCACCACTTTCTTAGCCATGCATTAACCTCCCTGATCTCTGACTGTATCCCTGCAGTAGCGCATGGCACTGGAAGTATTTAAGAAAATACTACCTTGGAGGTCCTTGCCTTAAGCTTTTGGCCTAGATCCCTGTAATAATTTTTTAGGACCCTCCATCTTTCTCTAACTTTGTCATTGGTGCCAACGTGTACCAAGACCGCCGGGTAAATCCCAGTCCCCCCCAACAATCTGTCTACCCGATCCGCAATGTGCCAAACCCGAGCACCCGGGAGACAACAAACTGTTAGGTTCATGCGGTCCCAGCAACAGATTGTCCTATCTACCTTCCTAATAATGGAGTCCCCTACCACCACAATCTTTCTTTGTATCTGAGCATCCTGAGTCCCCACTGTGCTGGAGGAACTATTCCCCTGGCTGCTAGAGGCATTAGTCTCCCCCAGCCTTGCCATTTCTGCCCCGACATTCCCAATATCTTCACTCAACATGGCAAATCTATTGGGATGTGTCAGCTCAGAAACGACCTGCCTCTCCCTATTGCCCCTGCTTCCCCTTCTAACTGTCACCCAGCTACCTACCTGTTCCTCACTAACAGCAACCAAGCTACCTACCTGCTCCTCACTAACAGCGCCACCATCTGCACCACTAGTCGAAGCAAGGGCCTGCTCAGTGAGCTCTAAACCCCTTTCAAGATTGCCAATGTCCCTCAATATTGCAATTTCCCTCTTCAGATCAGCAATCTCTGACTCTAAAGAGACCACCCGCTCACACTTCCCACAGCGGTATGCTCCTTGGAACAGCTGCTCCAAGTGCACATACATGTGGCAAGATGTGCATTGAGTGGCATTTTCAATCCTGCTCATTCTAGCAACTATGAAGTTTAGAAGTACTAACAGTAAACTGTACTTCAATATCCTGTACCCTGTTTAACCGCTTCCTTGTTTAAACTGCTTCTGGTTCTAACTGCACACACTTTAAACAACCAGCACTTACTGCTTCTGGTTCTAACTGCACACACTTTAAACAACCAGCACTTCAAATCAAGCACACAGATCAGTCAGTATACGCAAGCTCAGGATTCGTTAGAAGCCTCTGTTTAAATAGGGACACCCACCAGGTGTGTTAGGTTATCAATTAACTAACCCCACCCACTGCAGGTGTGTTTTAGGCCAGCCAATTAACCAACCGCACCCACTCTGCCTCAGGCAGGAGAAAGGGGGGGGAAAGTTACAGGCTTCAAATTACAACACACTTTAAAATAAA
The DNA here is from genome assembly GCA_036426205.1 of Ascaphus truei. Taxonomy (NCBI): domain Eukaryota; kingdom Metazoa; phylum Chordata; class Amphibia; order Anura; family Ascaphidae; genus Ascaphus; species Ascaphus truei. The sequence continues at coordinate 26,588 of WSYH01002236.1, read as the reverse complement.
TTAACCCACTGCGCACTCCCCAAAAACAGTCACCCCTGCTAGTATACACAGCACTTGTAGAAAAAATAAATAAACCATGCGCAATTAATTAACCTCTAAGTGATGCGGTGCAGTGCCCGTACCTATAGATAATAGTGATGTAACCCAGTATAGAGTCCACAGAAGACCACAGTGGAAATAAATAAAATAAATAACCGTGATTGATGATGGCGTCTGCTGCTATAAAAATGGGGGGGGTGGCTCCGCACCCCCCAACACACTAGGAAATGGAAACAAAAAACAGCGCACAACGCAAATAGTGAAGTATGTATTACATAAATGTATTGAATAAAAAATGTGTAAATTCTGCGTACATCAGATAAGAATATAATAGGCAGTGAGTGTGTTAACACACTAGTTACCACTCGATGACTGTTGATGTGGAGGTAGTACACTTGTTCCTCTCTTAAGGTGCTTACAGCGACAGCTGTATTCTGGGACTCCCCTGTGAACACCTGTTCAAGCCGTCATCCTCTCCATATGGAACAGTCCTTTAGACCAGCTGGGGTCCTGCCTCGATCGTAGCCGTCAGAGGGTCCCTCAGGGATTTCGGCAAACGTCCAGAATAGCTGGTAATAGTCGTTAAATTGTCCTTCTCCAAGTCGTCACACCGGGAGGAAAGTCTGTTAGCTGCAGGCTATGCTACAGCGCAACACACCGCCGCTTCCTTGCGGGACGCCACAGGATGACGTCACAGTGTCCGCGACTCCGGATCCGTCGGCTGGAGTGTAGTGCACAGTCTAACAGAGACCCGGAAGTACTACCTAGTAGGCACTAAGGTGGATATAATAGCAATGCAAGAAACTCACAAAAGACTAATAAATCTGATACAAGGCACACAGACCATAAACACTTAATCTTCCAATGCGTTTCGTAGTACAACCTACTTCTTCAGGGAAAATGTTAACATTTCCCAGAGGGCCATATATACCTCTTAGACTCATCCCATTGGTCAACCAATTAATAATTAATTAATTAATCAAACCTCTGGGGTGTGTACAAGTCGAAATGACTAGGGAAATGTGAGCACTCAGGAGTTAAAATAACAATTTTTAATAACAACTTCATTAAAATACATTAAGAATAAACACATAGACTAAAACCACATTACAATAATTCTGAAATAAAGGAAACACAATATTAGTGAGATAAAACGGACAGCATTATTAAAATCTCAATAAAAATACAAATTACAAACTGATGAAAAGTGGAGATGAGAATACACTAATTCAATAAAAAAGGGGAGAAAGATAAAAATGGCTATCACAATCAATATAGTGCCCAAATATCTACATCCTCATTCAACCCTTTTGGTGACATAGTGTCTAATTTATGTATCCAATACGTCTCTTTTGCAGATAAAGTTTTAACTCTATCTCCACCTCTCCTATTCACGGGAATATATTGAATCCCCTTAAACGTGAGACTAGAGGGATCTTTGTTATGATGGGTCAGAAAGTGCCTAGACACGCTATGTTTCTCAAAACCATTTTTAATATTCCTGACATGTTCCTGTATTCGAATCTTAAGGCTGCGCTTGGTCCTACCTACATATTGATAACCACATGCACACTCCAATAAATAGACAACATGTGTAGTCGTACAAAGAATAAAATCATCAATATTAAAAACTTCATTAGTATTTTTAGAATAAAATTTACTCTTATCTGGGTGTTGGTACTTACAGATAGAACATTTGCCGCAAATAAAATTACCCTTAGGTTTAGAGCCTAACCAATTCCTCTGAGATAGAGTGTCAGTATTCTGATAAACATCACTTGGTGCTAATAAATTTTTAAAATTTCTTGCTCTTCTGTAAATAAAACGCGGTTTACTGTTAAGATGAGACCCCAAAATGGGATCACTACATAAGATACCCCAGTGTTTAGTAAAAACTTTCTCAATATCCCTATGCACCGAGTTATAATCAGTGATAAAGGCCACATTAAGAGTATCATCTTGCGCCATAACTCCTGCTTT
>WSYH01002236.1:0-23459 GCA_036426205.1 Ascaphus truei | reverse complement strand
ACACATATACCCCATCAGAAGGGGTTAGATGCCGTTAGATTTTTTTTGGAATCAGATCTTAAATTACACCAACTAAATAAGGAATTCATTTTGAATTCTATTAGCTTCATATTGAAGCATAATTATTTCCTGTTTCTTTCCACTTTCTACCTGCAGGTTTGCGGAACTGCAATGGGGATTAGGTTTGCCCCCAGTTTCGCAAACCTGTATGTGGGTGAGTGGGAGTCACATTTCATTGGGCCTGGTAAACCCCACCACGGGAACGTCATACTATGGAGACGCTATATGTCGCTGTAAGCACCTTAAGAGAGGAACAAGTGTACTACCTCCACACCAACAGTCATCGAGTGGTAACTAGTGTGTTAACACACTCACTGCTTATTATATTCTTATCTGATGTACGCAGAATTTACACATTTTTTATTCAATACATTTATGTAATACATACTTCACTATTTGCATTGTGCGCTGTTTTTTGTTTCCATACACAGCACTTGCCTTTCCTTCTGGTTCTAACTGCACACACTTTAAACAACCAGCACTTCAAAACAACCACACAGATCAGTCAGTACACATTCAGGACAAAGTTGCCTAGGTTATAAAGAGGACAATTTGTATATGCAGATCATGTGTTTCAATGTTATTTTTATTATTTGTTCCAGTATTTAAAATGTAATTATCCTGTTGAAGCATAAAATACTTTTTAAAACAATAAAAACAAGCAAAGGAACTGAATTTAGTCAATATGCACAATGGAGGTCAGTTACTTCTGCCCTCCTTAAATTTCAATGTTATAGACTCATGAGCAGAAGAAAAGCTACAGACAGCATTGTTAATGCTGATCATGCTGAGAGGAATATAGCACATCTGGAAAGCAGCCTGTTTTGGACAAACCTAACCAATAACCTCCCGAAGGTAATTCGGACTCTCCCAGGCAACACAAGACAGCTTCCTGAGATTGACTTTGAGAGGTGTCACTGACCACTAATCAATGCTCGTGAACCACAATTTAAGAAATCCTTCTATAGAGCAATATGTTGCATGACCCATTGGTATTGAATTAGTTACATCCTAAACAGGGCTTAAAAAATGTATACAGATAAAAACATACTCATGGTAAATAATCTATGAAATTGAAGATCCCTTCTGTTGAGTTTATGCATTCGCCTTTACTGTTTGAACCAATTGTGCTACAGGAACAGCCACTCTTTGTGCCAATGCCAATCAGTCTTTTCCCTGTAAACAACTGCACTGAAAGACTAGTAATCATCTTCGTACAAAGAAATATTGTAAATGTCATTTAAAGAAAAACTGAATAGAAACCATAATAGAAAAACATTATTCAAAAAACACGTGAAGGACAAACATTGTGACAAAAAAAATGAAAATGCAGTTATAGAATAAAAATCCTTATATTTGCTCTTACAGAATGAGTATTTGGTATTTGATTGACGTGGATTTCCAACATATCCAGAAGTACAATGTAACATGTCCACGGTAGCAATTCATTACTTTCTAGTTGAAACTGAAGAGTAGCCATTGATTATATAATATTTTTCTTATCTTTAAGTTGCATTGAACAGATATTTTGTCAAATTGCCCCTATTATGCAGTAGGTATAATTATTTGTCACTATTTTTTACCGCTGTTTTTCGCTACCTGCAATGCTTCTCCTTTATCAAAGTTGTTTCAATCTGTTAAATCTATTGGCACTGTTGGGTTCTGTTTGTGGTTGTTATAATTGTTTACATTATTATAACGGTTTATGTTTCAGTTAATATTGTATAATGAAAAGTGTTGCCAATAAAACAGGCTACAATGAAATGCACCGAAGCCTCAAATACAACATTCTGTAAGCTGCAGTAACAAGTCATCTTCTCCATCCTTCTTAATATTTGCTAGTTGACTGCCAGAGGAACTTGTGCTCATCCTCGACCTATATCTCAAGGTCACACAGATTGCTCACCCTAAAATCAAAATACAGTCATTAACATTCACAGCTGACAACAGTACTGTAATTAAATGAGGAAGATGGACTTCTTCCCGCAGACTATGAATGAAGTAGCAGCATAAGGTCAGTGGTGTAGTTTACCCCTTCTCTTGACTGACCTGTTTGCTGCTCAAACAACGAACAACAATAAATCTAAAGAGTACCTTGTTATCGCTGACTTTTCCTCCAGAAAAGCAAATGATGTAAAACAAGTCACATTTAGAGCAGTTGTTAGGTGGCATGCAATTATTATCCCATCATTAGGAATACCTATAAAATAATTCTCAGTGTTGAAGGCCTGTGGGACAATATACAATATTCTTTAAAAGAACATTTATTCTGCAGTATGTTACTTGGCATCATATTACATATATAGTCTTGTTATATAGTAAATGATATGACATTGCAGTGCTATAATCCAAAGCACTATGTAAAGATAAAACTTAGGTAGAAATCCTGCACGTGAACGTTGTTGATGTAGAAAATGCTAAATAAGTATGAAAGAATTTGATACATTACATAAAAATCAGTGCGCTAAGGGACTACGTCTCTCATCCTTCTTATCATTCACTTTATAATGACCCAAGTCTTTCACTTCTACAAGGGGAAAAAATAGGGGGCAAAAGGTCCTGCATGCTATAAGGAAGAGCTAAAAATCTTTATGCTAGGGCAAGTGTAATGGCCAAATCTTCACTTGTTGAGCTTGATACTTACAAGTCAATGTAATTGTACTCAAGACAATATTTCTTATATTTAATCAAAGTTCCAGTTGTACAATACCTTGGTGCAATGAAGACCAGCCCGAATAGAAGAATAGTATCCCTGGCTATTTGGAAACCTTTAATAAAGTCAGCATGTGTTATAGGCAGGCCCAGTGGTGGAAGGGTGCCCAGCAGTCCGAGCCCAGAAGTTAGGCCTTCCCAGAACTCAAGCCTCATGGTCGGGCCTCTTCCTCACCGCCAGGTAGCGCCCAGGCCCCCTGTTCAACAGTTAGAGCCACTGGACTTCTCCAGATCAACAGTTTGGGCCCAGAATCCCCCATGGTCAACAGATACAAACCTGTGCACCCCTGTACCACCAATCAGCAGTTATGGCACCTGGACCTTCCCCAGACCCCTCCACTAGTCATGGCCCTCTAAGACCCCTGGAAAGCTGTTGGCCACCCAATATGCATGGTTGAAGCAGCTAAATCATTGCTTGACCAAAACTTAACTAGTCTCTGAAATATAGCTACAGTATGAAAGTACAGATCTATCCCAGTTGTAATCGCAGCATCTTAACTTATACTATATGAAAATGGAAACTAGTACAGGTTGCAAGATGTTATTGGCTACTTAAGGGAGGACATTTATTTACTAAATATTCAAGAGACCTTTGGTAAGTAAATTTTCTCTCCTGTGCTTCAGGCAACAGATTCTAATTCTAATCTTCTGGGCAGAGACTTGGTGTACATATACATGTTATACTGCTGTGCCAGCCTTTATTCTAAAATGGGACTGCCACGGACCCCCTCTGTGTTAATCCGATGGGCCATTAGTCTGTCTGCAGAAATGTCACTGAAATGTGCAGCATGTACCCAACATGTACCTGAGTCATGTTGGTGATTGCCCCAGATAAGTTTTAGAATACTCGTCGGCACACCTGTATACAGCACTGTGTTATAAGAAACAATTTTGTCATTTATTATTTATAATAAGTTTTACCAGGAAGTAATACATTGAGAGTTATCGCTCATTTTCAAGTATGTCCTGGGCACAGAGTTATAGTATGATGACAATACATGGTTATATTAAATGAACAAAAGTTATACATTATATTTAAAAACATTGCATAAACAGATAAAGATAATATATGTTATAGGCATGTGTAACAGTTACAGACCAGATGCAAATGTGAGACAGCTTTAGTTTTGAAATAACTTAGACCGGTGGTGGATTTGAGAGTCTCTGATAGATTGTTCCAGTTGTGACGTGCACGGTAAGAGGAGGAGCAGCCAGATTGTTTGCTAAAACTTGGGACCGTGAACAGTTTTTTAAAGTCAGATCTCATGTATGAGTGCTGCGTGTGGTAGGAGTGAGGAGATAGTTCAGCTACTGTAGGCAGGTAACTTGCCCAGAAAGTTGCCAGATGCAGAGGAGGAGAAGGAATTCTGACAGCGGGGAGAGACTCCGTGCGCGATGCGGAAGTGACGGAGGTGAACTCTCGCGAGACATCTGAACTTCCGGAATCCGGTGCAGGTAACCAGGCTACGGAGATGCAGAGGAGTGAAGTCCTCCAACACACTGGGACAACATCTCACTTCTGGGATTCCGATACCAGCGTTCTACTGCACCCGTTGAGTCTTACTCACATTATTATTTATTTTGGTGTTGGTGTTTGGTGTTGAATACATTTACTTACTGTATACAGACTGTGCTTATCTGTCCTTCTTTTATTTCCACTTTTCTAAGGTTCACCCCGGCTGGGGGTTACTGGACATTGGACTAAATTACCATAGTCCACACAGACTGAGCACGTTTGCATAAGAGCACCAATCATTTCTATTTTAGATTAGTTGAGGACGGTTCACATTGTGTGTAAAAAGATAATATGTTATAGGCATATGTAACAGGTACAGACCAGATTAAAATGTGAGCCAGCATTAGTTTTGAAATAACTTAGACCAGTTATGGCTTTGAGAGTCTCTGTTAGACAGTTCCAGTTGTGACGTGCACAGTAAGAGAAAGAGGAGCAGCCGGATTGTTTGTTGAACCTTGGAACCGTGAACAGTCTTTTAAAGTCAGATCTCAGTTGATAAGTGCTGTGTGTGGTAGGATTGAGGAGATGGTTCATATAGGCGGGTAACTTGCCCAGAAAGTTTTGGAGGCAAGACAGGAAAAATGAACTTTGCACCTAGACTCAAGTGATGGCCAATCTAGTTCATTGTGTTGTGGTTGCATTGGAGGATAAAGCAGCATATTGAGTTGTAGAGGGTGTCTAGTTTACTAAGGTGAGTTTGGGGTGCTGTACCATATACTATGCCCCCATAGTCTATAATTGGTATTAGCATCCGTTGTGCAATGTGCTTTCTGACCAGTTGGTTTAGGGAGAATTTGTTCCTATAAAGTACTCCTAGTTTGGCATAGGTTTTGGATGTTAGAGTGTCAATGGGCAACTCAAATTTTAAATGGGAGTCAAACCATATTCCCAGATATTTAAAACTTGCGACAGAGGCTAGAATAATGTTCTGATCTGTAGCTCCTTCATTGGTAGCTTTATAACTGTAGGGAAATCCAGTTTTAAAGTCTCGAAAAAATCAGATTGAAGTACTGTACGTGTCCAAGGTCAGAGCGGCTAGGGCTGTGTGCATGTAAGATTGTGTAATCTGCATACATGTGCATTGAATCTCCCTTACAAGCTGTAGCTAGATCATTAATAAAGACAGAAAAGAGTAGGGGCCCCAGAACAGAGCATTGAGTAACACCGCAGGGGACTTCCAATGGTTTGGAGTTAAAACCAGAGATAGACACATGTTGGGATCTACCTGATAGGTAGGAGTGAAACAAGTTTAAAGCATGTTCCCATATTCCAGAGTACAAGAACAAGATAATGTGATCAACAGTATCAAACGCTTTTGCAAAATATAAAAATATTGCACCATTAAATTGTTCCAGGTCCATTCCACACATAATCTCATTGCAAACTTTTAAGAGGGTAGTTACCGTGGAGTATTTGGGGCGGACATCAGACTGCTAAAACTCTGACTCAGGCCCTCATTCTCTCCCGTCTTGATTACTGTAACCTCATGCTGTCCGGACTTCCTGCCTCTCACCTGTCTCCCCTACAATCTATCCTTAATGCTGCTGCCAGAATCACTCTACTCTTTCCTAAATCTGTCTCAGCGTCTCCCCTGCTGAAATCACTCTCCTGGCTTCCTATCAAATCCTGCATCACACACTCAATTCTCCTCCTCACTTTTAAAGCTTTATACTCTTCTGCTCCTACTTGCATCTCAGCCCTAATTTCTTGCTATGCACCATCCTGACTCTTGCGTTCTGCTCAATTATGTCTTCTCTCTACCCCCTTTGTATCTAAAGCCCTCTCCCACCTTAAACCTTTCTCACTGACTGCCCCACACCTCTGGAATGCCCTTCCCCTCAACACCCGACTAGAACCCTCTTTTTCATGACTTTGGATAGTATTGGGAGAAGAGAGATTGGCCTGCGGTTTGATACAGTGCATTTGGCCCCATTTTTGAAGACTGGGTCAACTCTGGCAGTTTTCCAAGTATGTGAGATATGGCCTGCAGACAGAATCGAGTTGATAAGGAAGCAAGTGATATAGCAATGGCTGGGGCACCGAGTCGTAGGCACTTTGATTCCTGTATGAATGATTCCCTTTCCATTTATTGGTTTATATAACAGTTATTCCAGTCTGTAAATGTTTCATAAACAGAAGTTATTATTCAGATTTAAGCAACCATTTTAACTTTGCTTCTGCTAGCACCTAAAGAACAAATCTTTGACAAATGCAGCCTACAGTGGGAAGCAACATCTTTTCATGGACAGTTTGATTCAAACATTAGTGCTGTGTGAAACCCACATTAAAATCTGACCTTGAAGCAAAGTGTTCTACACAGAGATGAATTCCAGTTTACAGAAACCATTTAGATTACGAAATTATGCTCATTGCTCAAAATATGCAAGTCTGAAAACAGATTGACTTTTATGTATAACACACTGATTACATGAGGGGGTGTCTCCATTTTTTTCAAACTTGTTTTCATTCCGAAAAGACCAAAGCAGTGAAATGTAAAATGTGTGTCTTGCAGTGCTGAACTTTGACACACAATAGGGGAAAAAATAGTTGCCATAAATAAACACTAGTATTTGAGACTAAATAAATTTATATAAACGTCAATGTATGAATTTGAATTCAATCAGTAAGTAGTCTATATAAGTTTAAAAAAACAACCAACACAAACCGGCGCCTAAAAAGTCCAGAATGGGTCTGTATAAAGTCCAATTGGATGGAAATGCAAGAAAAAGTATGTCCAATCTTGTACTTCCAGAATCCACAGCAAGATGTTACGTGGCATATGTAAAACAAGCAGAAAAAAACATCATAGTGCAAAACTGCTAGTTAAATACACAGATAACAAGACAGACAATAGACAAACACAAGCAAGGCTGAGAGAAAATACAGAGTTAATTTAATAAACATATAATTTAAAGCAACAATAAAGAACACTGGCAGATGACTAATCCGGTTTGGAAAAAACGGAATCCTACTCACAAAATGTTTGCAATAAATGCGCAGTGATTGGTAGGTATGATGGTAACTCCAATGGTGTCGGGTTGATGCAAGATCTCCAGGAACTGCTCCGAACGCTGTCCCTCACTCCTGGACCGGAAATACGTCACCAGGGGTGGGTCTTGGAAGAAACCGCCTCTTCCTGCTGCTAATATATGATCGAACACTCGTGAGTGGTGTGCACTCTGTTCAGGGATGAACTCTATAATACTGCCCAACGCGTTTCGTGCGCATGCGCACTTCTTCAGGGGATAACAGTCACAGGATATTGAATGTTTATATACAGTCACAATAGCTGTGATTGGACTAGAGATGGACAACTCATTTTGGTTAAAGACAATAGGATTGGTCAGGGTTGTTGCCAATCATGTCCTGTGTGTAAAAATACAGCCTTAATAACAACAATAACTACAAAAAACGAAAAAAACAGAACTCACAGAAATAAAAATAGACACCTCATAAGAACATATACACATGGAAATATACATATATTATCAATTTGGTCAATATAGGTACTATTAATATATATCTCACCCATAGGTGAACCTATACAGTAGGGATATAATAATAACAATATATGCATATATAATGTCTTATACATAAGATCACAAATTTAATGAATATATATAAACCTGATCGATGGAGGACAGATGACATATTAGGTACAATCTGATGTTAAATTAAAAATTATAAAAAAATATATATTTAAAAATTATTTTTGAAAAATTATTTCAAAAAATTAAAATATTATTTTAAAAAAACTCCTAGCTCAAAATCAATGTTTAGGTCATTAGGAGAGAGGGTTTTCAACTCATAGATCCAATAGGCTTCACGCCTACTGAGCTGATTGAGCTGATCTCCCCCTCTCCAGCTGGCTGGCACTGTTTCAATAGCTTGGCATCCCAATGGATTCTGATTGTGGTGGATGCGAGTACCCTTTTGGAGTATAAGAATAAAAATCAACAAACAAATAAGGAGTTTAATTGTGGTTTGTCTTTCGTTACACAATATAACGAAATGGCACCAAAAATACGCCAACTTTTAAATAAACATTGGCCTATTCTTCTATGTGATAATACACTAGCACAATGTCTCCCTGTAAAACCAAATATTATTTTCACCAAGGCCTCTAACATTAAGTCACGACTAGCCCCTAGTTGTCGTCTAGACCATTCTAGACCCAAATCAACTAATTCTAACAAGGGCTTTTTTAAATGCACAGTTTGTACAGCCTGTTCATATAGTGTGAACACTAAATCGTTTAGATCAAATGTTACCTCTAAAATTTATTCCATTAAATCTTTTATCAATTGTCATTCTTCCTTTGTTATATATTTACTTCAGTGCCCCTGCGACCTTCAATATGTGGGCAGGACAGGGAGATGCTACCAAAGAAGGGTATATGAACATATTTATAATATCAGGAGAGGTTTAACATCGCATAGTGTTTCTCATCATTTTCGCATCCACCACAATCAGAATCCATTGGGATTAAGATGCCAAGCTATTGAAACAGTGCCAGCCAGCTGGAGAGGGGGAGATCAGCTCAATCAGATCAGTAGACGTGAAGCTTAATGTTAAATTAAAAATGATAAAAAAAATAATATTTAAAAATTATTTTTGAAAAATTATTTCAAAAAATTAAAATATTATTTTAAAAAAAACTCCTAGTTCAAAATCAATGTTTAGGCCATTAGGAGAGAGGGTTTTCAACTCATAGATCCAATAGGCTTCACGCCTACTGATCTGATTGAGCTGATCTCAGCAATGGACTCGGATGAGAGCTTCCTTTTAAAGCTGCAGACCAAGCAATATCCTACATGTGTGTTTTTAATCAATAATTCAGTTCTGTACTCTGAGCAAAATACTTGTAGCATTTAAAAAAACAACAACTCTGAGTGACATTTTTAATGTACAGTATTATAATGTAGGAAGCATTTTTTGTTTCTATATAAACCATTCACGTCATAGTAACATCCCCTTCCTCTTCTGAAACCGGCTCTGGCACACCCCTTTTTTAGCCCTGCCCTCTGTCTAGCAGTGCACCAATTGTACCTAGTGACTGCCCGTTTACATGATCTTCCCCACAGAACTTTGCATGTTTGGTCCTCTTCTGCTGCACCGACCCTAATCTTCGCCAATCGATCGCAGGAGAACGGATTAATTGGCAATTTAGCTAATGTAATTACTTATCATTGTGTGGATTGTATTGATGCACATATTAAAATGAAAAAATAAATATAAAAAAAAATAAAAACCGGCAGCTTGGCCTGCTGCTTTAACTTCCATGTAGTGACAAAGGAGGAAGAGGGAGTAGGGGGTTTGTTACCTTTTATTGCACCGACAAGTAGTTGATATATTACAAGCTTTCAAACCTCTCTGGGTCCTTCATCAGGCATAAAATGGAATTGTCTCAGACACTAATGCTTGTTGTACATTTAGTTTTCATACAGAAACATGATTTTTCAGTACAATGATGAACCTTTACATTGTTTCCATTTTTTTCTAATTGTTTTTTTTTTTTAACTGTATTACTACAGCGGTTTGAAATGTGTCTCTCATCCTGGGGGACTTTCAAAATTGATGCTCTGCTGCCCTCATCCCTCTTCGCCAGGGATGAACGAATCGATCGGCAGCTTAGGCAATTCGTTTTCAATAAAGGTAATCAAAGGCTGCATGTATTATAACAACATTTGGGGGGTGGGGCGGGGGGTGTGACAGGGTGAATGAACGTCACCAGCTATATGCCTGGCAGACGTATGTGTAGGTATGCAGTGCAACAGTGACGAAGTTAATTTTCAGCTGGGAAGCTCCTGAAAATTAGAGTGGTCCCAGCTGCATAATCAAGGTGTTTTAAACCCCCAGGCTGTACACACATGCAGGCTGTCTCGTCAAGAGATAGGACTGAAATGCTGAAGTAAGATTACTGCTATAAGGTCTGTTTTCAAAGTACATGTTTGATGAACTGTCTGTGTCCTGCACGCTGAAGAGAAGCGTTTTTTTTTTTTTGTATCCTGAAAAAAGGCCGTTATGTTTTTGTGTGCTGTATTTTTTAAGGCTCAATAAATAAGCCTTATCAAGAGAACCCGCGTGTGTGGTTGCATGTACCCTGCAACAGGGGGTTAAGTGCTGCTTGGATTGTCTCTTTGAGCAAGTGGGGCTCCGAGTCTTCCCTAACAATGACAATAAGAATATTGAATGGGGGCCGACATTTGGCGGTTAAGCCCCCTTTACTTAATTTTAGTTGCAAGCTCTTCACGCAAAAAAAATGCCATTTAACTCTGTGCCCAGGACATACTTGAAAACGAGAGGTAACTCTCAATGTATTACTTCCTGGTGAAACATTTTATAAATAAAATAAATGTATACTAAAAATGATGACCACCTTTCTGGGATTCTGAAAGCCCTTTGATATGGAATAATATGCTTAGGGTTATATCTATGAACGTTGCATTGTCCTTTTGCTACATTTCAAATAATTTTAATACTCTCTTTCTTTTGAAAAAAAAAATGCCATTTCAATATCTCTAAATAGGTTGCCAGGTGTCCAATATTGAACTGGACGGTCCTGTATTTGGACATTCTGACCAGTAAAAAATTGGAGGTAATACTGGACATGTATGTGTCTGGTATTACCTCTCTAGACATACAGAAGTGACCAGACTGGTTTGGGGGGCCGTGGGATTTCCCAGAGCAGGGAGAAAGCAGAGCTGTTGGGGCTGGGCAGCTTCTTCCATCCTGACTGGCTGATTTACCCAGCAGCAGCCAATCAGAAGAAGGTGTCTGGGGGTGGGGCCCAAGGAGTGGAGGAAACAGCATGGAGCGGTGAGAGGGGTGTGAGTGTGTTGAGCGTGTCCCACATTTTAGCATTGTGTCCAGTATTTTTGGAGAAGCCACCTGGCAACCCTATCTCTCGGTTACCATAGTAAAAACTATGACACACTATTTCCCACCTCTTCCGCCATCCCTTTTTTATCAATATCTTTTTGAAACTGAGACACTAAAAGAATGGTCAAAATAATCAACAAATTCTGCTCTCTTGCTAAAGAGACGGCTTCTGATGTTTGTTGTCATCTCATTTCCCACATCACATATGTTTTATTTATGTGCTGCACATATAGTAGCTACTGTTCAAGCCTTTTACTATTGAAAACATGGATGACTTGGGTCTCCAGTGAAATATGTTTTTGTTTGATGGTCTGTACTTAGTCTCTAGTGGATGCATGTCCGATGATGCAACCAATGAACCATTTGAACAATTTAGCACAATGACACAGTATTCTTTCTTCAGGATTATTGCGTTTCAAAAAAACAAGTAAACTATTGTTCAGAATAGAAATACCATGATGCAGAAGGAAATACAATGTTGAACGGCAATCAGTGTATTGAAGAAAAAAAAAAAGTGTTTTTGTAAAAAGAAAACATGACATGTTGGTGTCTGATTTTTAGACTAGGACTAAAATGCCTAAAACAAATCAAATAGATTAAAGCAAATAATAGGAGGTTTAGATGTAAAAAAATAAAATAAAAAACAAGCCTACAAACTTTTGGGTTTCTGCCAAGTCATTAAAAGAAACATAAGGTAGCCCTTGCTTTCAAATACTCTGTTACAGTAAGGTGCAATTGAAGGGCACACAATTATAATGGGGTTTTTCTTTACACTGGGTTAAAAAGAACTCTGTAATCACATCAGAAGTCCTCTAAATAAGGGATGCTCAACCCCAGTCCTCGTGCTCCCCCGCCGCCCCCCCCCAACAGTTCAGGTTTTCAGGATATCCCAGCTTCAGCACAGGTGGCTCAATCAGAGACTCTGATTGAGCCACCTGTGCTGAAGCAGGGACTGATTGTGCCACTTGTGCTGACGCAGGGGTATCCTGAAAACCTGACCTGTTGGGGGAGCGGGGGGGGGGGGAGGCTTGAGGACTGGAGTTGAGCACACATGCTCTCACAAACAAAATGAACTATTTCTGTAGAAGTGCAGAGCGTCACGTTTTTTAGGTGAATCTGAATGACAGATCAAAGACTTTCCCTGAAGAAAGAACAGACAGGTGCACTTTAAGATAACATGGGGGATTTTAACCCCTTTTTTTCACAAGAAACACAGAACAGATTGGATATCTGGGATTTAAACCACAAGCACTTATCAGCTTTTCAACCCTGGCGTGTAGCTCTGATTTGAAATAGGCCTAGTTAGTAGGTTACCAGGAGTTAATGCAATTTCCCCTTGAAACTTCAGATAAGCGTCCAAATGGATCCCCTACTGCACCATAAGACTATAAAAGCTTCACTTTAAGGGATTGTAATCGTTTTCCTTGATTACATTTATACTCTTTGCTGCGTTAGTTATCTGTTTTAGAGCCTCTCCAGGCACAGATAACTGGTTACTGCATTCCACGATGGGCAAGTTCTCCCAGCTCTCACACTGCGGGATAGGCTTGTTGCAATGCATCAGTGAGCAATACTTTACTTTAATTGCCATCACAATAGAGTTGGACAGAGGAGCGCATAGTAAGACTGTAATAGTTGTTCTCATTTAAGAAGTTTGAACAATCCACAACTAAATCCCAAAGTTAACACTATAATTGACAGCATCGATTTGATGGAGAGAGATTGTGTAAAACAATCTGAAGAAGAAACAGTTTAATAAGTAGAGATGGACAAACCCGCCTGTAACAGGGTCTTATCCCTGTTAACAGACTTGCCTCTAATCCAGCAGTGTGCTGGTTAATTGCTGGTGCAATCAACCCCACCTGCTAATCACAGCTCTGTGAAATAGTCTGTTCTGAGACAGGAAGAGAGAATTACTTAGTCTCTCACGTGGGGCTGAACCAAGGAAGGACAGACAAAGATTCCTGAGCTGACATTTGGAGCTGACACAGGAAAGCAGTCAAGCCTGCACACTGACACTGTCTTGAGCACAAATGGGTGCTGAGATCAAGACACCCAGAGACTTATATTCCTGGACACAGAGGGCCCAGGAACCTACCAGAGACTGACATGAAGGGCCACCTGCTTTAAGGTATCTCTTGAGACTTTGGGGAATAGGGTGGTAATGGGATTATCCCTCCAGCCCTGCAGATAGGGACTGGGGAAGTAAGTTAGCCCTTACACAGGGATAGGCGTTTGTTGTTTTCATATGTTTGCTGTGCAATTTAAGGAAACAGGCAATAAAGCCTTATTTTAATTTCACCTTAAAACAGTCTCCATTGCGTATCTCTGAACACGTCTCTTACACCGCCCAAATCCGTTCTTTCCCAGATTTTCTGACATTTCTCACCTCCCCCACCCACCCCCCAAAATCCATTTCGCAGTGTAAAATCTGCAAACGGATTTGATCGGTTTTAATCGGCACAGATTTATTAAAAAAAACCATTGGATATAACCCGTGGACAGAATTGTAAAATCCAATACGTGGATTCAGTAACGGATTGCTGAATCCACGGATTGGATTCTACAAATCCGTCCATGGGTTGTGGAATCCGCAGAGTGTATTGGTAATAATAATCAAAAAGACACGAATCTCTCTTCTTGAGATTGATCCGCTGAAATCTGCGGACCAAAGGAACCGGCCGATCCGCTGCGGATCCAAATCAGTCCCAAAAATTCACCCATCTCTAGTAATAAGTATTGTGTTGAGTGTGTAAGATGTCACAGTAGGTTCTAAAGCAAAATATCTTAGAAGCTAAAGGAAGGAGTCTTAATGCAGTGTCCTTGCGGTGCATAATCTTCTCTGCTCCACCTCTCTGGACCTTTTTCCTTTACTGGAAACCTTGCTATCCCAATCTGACTCTGTCCTGGAGGCTGTTATTTCCTATGGTGGCCTTTCTTTCTCCCACACCTATGCCCTGTTGGACGGAGTGAGTGTGTAGAGCTCCTCCTGTCTGCTCACTTCCGGAAGCAACAACTTCCTATTACACCTCCACTTTCCTTTTCTTCTTTAAAGGTACACACATACTGTCCAGACTTTTCACCCCCCTCTCTGCTGGGGGGTTGTAAGCGGTATTTGAGGGGTGCTCAACTCCAGAACCTCAAGCTCCCCCCAACAGGTCAGGTTTTCAGGATAGCCCTGCTTCGGCACAGGTGGCTAAACCAGTCCCAGCTTCAGCCCCAGTGGGTCAACCAGTCCCTGCTTCAGCACAGGAGACTCAATCACAGGCACAGTCTGATTGAGCCACCTGTATCGAAGCTGGGATATCCTGAAAACCTGATCTGTGGGGTGGGGGGCTTGAAGACTGGAGTTGAGCACCCCTGCTGTAGACCACAAAAATCTACATGCTCCCCATTAACCTTCTAATAGGATAAGGGGATTGTAGAGGGAGAGGGGGGATTGGCCCGGTATTAAAGGGGTTGCACCCCATATGGCCACCCCTTGACCTCACCAGGGAGGCAGGGGGTTAACTGGACTGCGGTCCAGGAATGTGGTTTGCACCTTGCTATGTCCTGAAAATGTATGTTCCCCTGTTCCCATGTTTCATTATAATGTCAGTGTCTGCACCACACACACACTGGGATCCATCCGGGAAGGCAAGTGTTAATAGTTGTATAGTGATTATAGCCCTTTGTTTAATGTTCCCGTCTTTTCAGGCACCATTTTGCAGGGTCCCATAGGCCGCCATTGGAGCTCCATTCATTTCAATGGCGGATCCAGCTGTTTTGGACCTGTTTCCCTCAAAGACCAGCAGATGGCGTCCGAGAGGAGGAGCGGCGGTTTCCCAATGGGCTCATTGACTTCAATGGAGATTCCTCGACGGCGCTTTCCAGGAACGAGTTGGCCACCATCCAAACTGCAAAGCGGATACATTGTCTGAAAGAGAGCTTTCATCACTGATTAGTCAACGTCAAGTGGCGTGGGAATCTTAGGTTCTAGGGCACCCAGAAATAAAATTCTTTTTGCCCCTAGTTCCTAGGCCTCCCCTCACTCGACCACCACCGGGTCCCAGAATCCAGGACCCCCGGAAAGGGTCGTGCTGGCAGAGTGGGTCGCGCCATAGGTTCCAATGGCGGCGGCAGAAGCAGCACGAGAAAACAGCTAAGTCCGAAACCCTACAAATCATAGCCCATATCTCCGGTTCTGGAGGGTCCAGAGGGCCATGGTTTGGGGTGCCTGTAGTCACTGCTCCGGCATGGCTGCAAAACCATTCCTGACCCTCTCTGACCAACCCGATGGAGTATGGACCACCATAAAGGTTCGGGAGTTTTTCCCATAGACTTCAATGGCGGTCGGTTCCCATTGACCGGCTATGGCGGAGAAACCCCATAGGCTTCAAGTGGCGGCGGATTACCGTTGAAAGTCTATGGCGGCGGAGCCCGTTGTTTTCAATGGGGATTTAGTGACAAACTGTGATTTATTTTACAGCGGAGAATTTTGTGTTAAAGTATGAAACGGTTTAAGTGGTATTTGTGTATCTCCAGTTCTGAAGGTCGCAGTAGACTGGAACTTGGACCCTATAGTGTCCCAGTTCCGGCAATAAGGTCTGGGAAGTTTGGACTCGCTGGACCTAACGGAACCGGATATTTTAATATGTGTGTGTTTTAACTTTAATACTGTATTCCAAAGCGGGGATAAAAACCTGCGAAGATTCCTTCACACAAAGGAATGCAAGTGGTCAGGGGGGCGACCCAAAGTCTAGGAACCAAGTACTGATCAAAAGACACCACCACTCTAACTGTTTACATGAGGGCGGAGAAGCATCAAACTGGAGTGGTTTGTAAGTGTTATATCTTACACCTACAAACAATGAAGATTCTGCCAGATACTTCATCAGGTAGACTGGCCGGTGCCCCTGATTAGATGTGGGGCTACAGAAATTAGACCCTCAGAGTCCCAGTACGCATGGGCTAACTAGCAGGGGGGCATGGGTTAAACTATGTTCCCACGTTAGGGATTGGATACAGATAATTGTTCCCCAATAGTCTGTGTTCAATGTTAAGGATAGGGTTACAAAGGTATATAAACTGTTGTCAACCCTACAGTCCGAGTTCTTCTGATTTCATCTTGAATGTCACCGGATTGCTGGAGAATTGATATCTGATACTTCTTCATCCCCCAACCCTAAGTAAGTGTTACCTTCTTGCCTGTTAATTGTACTATATAGCTGTGTTCACCTATTTAAGGAATAAATATATTTTATTATATCTAAGCCTCGTTCAGTTCAGCCCAGATATTTGGTGTCTATTATATCTTGTCATAAGTTACCGTGAGAGGGATGCCGCTCACCACACAGAATAAAAAAAGGGGGGTGCAACTACCGGTGCTTCTGGTCTAGGGAAAACCTGTGTGGTAATCCAAGTCAATATGGAGGAAGAGAAGGAGAAACAGGGCACTTTGAATTTGAATAAAGTGAATTTATTGAGCCAATTGATCATTAACCTTCTGACATTAAAACATGGCTTTACTTCTTCCTCTCTTTAACTTCTGCCTTTGGCCTCAATGGACTGTTTCCATCACACACAAGGACAGCCACAGTTCAGACATTTTATTGAATAGACACCTCTCCCTTTCTTATTTCCCTGTCCTCCCTATCCCACTTTCTGATCATGATCCTGTCTGATTTGCTGTCTTTCATTTTCTTCCCACTATTCTTCCTACCTCTCCCGACTATACTTTAACTTATATTCTATACTCTGCTCCCTCTCACCTATCACACAATTGGGATTGTATACGCTGCTATCCTCCTCTCCTACTATGTGCCACCCACCCTCTCACCTCATCTGACTTATTAATCCCACTCTGCTTTTATACATACCAACATTTTCAACTCTTCGCTCCATTTAGGTAACTATCCTTCTGTGTTTAAACATGCAATAGTCACAATAATCTTTAAAGCAACACCCTTGAGCATACATTACTTTCCCCACTAGCAACCACCCTGTCTCTTCTGCCTCAAGCATCTAAGCTACTTGAACGTCTAGACTATTAATGATTACTCAATTTCCATAACACGCATAACCTACTAGACCCATTGTAACCCACTGGTTTCCGAACCGCTCATTCCACTAAACTAACCTCACCAAAGTGGCAAATGATCTTGACTATGACAACCCTCTAGAGCTCTACTCCCTTCTAGTTTTACTTGATGTTTCTACTGCTTTTGAAACCCTCTAGTCCTGCAAATTCTTTACTCCCTTGGTATCACAACAAAGCCCTCTCCTGGTTCTCCTCTTATCTTTGTAACCACTCCTTCAGTGTCTCCATTGCTAGGTCTTCTTCTACTACTTCTGTCTGTTGGCATGCCTCATGTCTCTGTCCAGGAATCACTCCTTTTCTCTCTACATACACTCTCACTTTGTGATCTCATTAGCTCTTTCACATTCAAATATAACCTCTATTGCAGGTGACACACAACAGTTACTTTCAAACCCTAAGCTTACGCCTGAAATCCAGTCTCAAGTTTCTGATTATCTCTCTGCTATGTCATGCTGGATGGCTCTCCATCACCTGAAACGTCAGATGGAGTGGGTGGGATCTGCTTCCTTGTTTGCAGCCCTATATATAAAAACAGACATATACATACAAATATATGATACATACATACATGTTACAGGTCAATATCTTCCCTAGAGTATGGTGCCTAGACTTGGAGACCACATCTTCAGAAGACATAAAAGAGTATAATGGTTTGGGGTTTGCATCAAAATGTTGTGAGGATCGGCTTTCGGCCCCGCCTCCGCGATGCAACCTGTGACGAGACGGGTGACGCGCGCCATGCTATCAGGCTGGAGGAAACCGCACGGACCACGCTCAGGCTCTGCCCCATGACATCATGGGTGATGCGCACCGCACGCAAGCTACGCGCAGGCGCCGCATTGCCATGGTTACACGAGGGGTTAATTTCATCTCCACTTATTCCTCACCTGCACTTCTTCCCGCCCCTGCCTATAAGTGGACTGAATATGGTTAAGGGGTGGGTTTCATTCATTACCCTGCAGCTGTCTGCTATCCTACCATTGGCCTTAAATGCTCCTTAAATGCTCAGCCAGCCTTGCTGCAAACTGGCTGAGCATAAACTTCGGTTTGTGTAACTAGTGTTTGCCTCAAACACCCTGCTGCCCTGCTATTGCCTTGTCTGACCTTGTCTTGATTCTCTTGCTCCTGTTTGACCTCGGCTTTTACCTGACCTCAGCTCTTTTACCTGGACCTCTGCCTTTTCTGACCCCTGGACTCGGCTTGCATTTGAACTTCTACCTTCTACATTCCTGGACCCCGGCACCGCTCAACGACTATCCGATCTCTCCTGCCATTGACCACGGCAAGCACCATGACCATTCTGTCTTCTCCTACCTTGACCCGGCTACATGATCTTCACTCTGCACTCCGGACTTGGTTGCTCGGTTGCAGGTCGGTGGTTACTAACATCCCCACCTCAGCCTCGCGGTCCTGTCCTGTTTGTGGTGATCATCCGTTACAAATGTATTGGTGCTGAAAGACATCTTACTCACAGCTCATTAAATAATCTGTAAGGTATCTTCCAGTGCCAGAAGGTGCCTTAAGGCAGAAGACTGCTTAGTAAATATGCCCCAATATCTGGAAAAGGGGGGCAAACAAGGTATATGGTAAGAACTTTCCAATTCCTTGAGGGTATATATAAGGTGCAGCAGATATAGATTTGTCAATGGGGAATTTCATCCGAAAATGACCTGATCAGCCACCCCGATAAGCCCGTAAAGCTCTAGTCTGTGAAATCCTGAAGAAAGTTCACCCTCAGTGAAATGCTAGTGAGTACATGGAACAGACTCCCAACAGTTTTGGAAAAGGTGAAAATGATAAAATAATTAGAGAAATACTAGACACCAGCAAATACAAAATATTGAAAAGATATTTGAAAACTTTGAAAAGCTGTCTAAAATTACATAGTAAATGCAAGGAAATATAACACTAGGGGAGAGATAAATGGCGATTTTCTGCAAATAGTGTAAAAGGTTTGCAGATAATCTATGTCTACTGTTCTGGCGTTTCAATTCATGTGTTCATTGATTTAAGGCATATTCTTATAATGTTCATTTTTTAGTAATATTCTGCCAGATCAAGCAGGCATAAAGTGTTATGACACATGTACTTTTTTTGAAAGCGTAATTTTCATACCCTAATGGGAATCCTGAAATTGAGGAAATTAGAAATGAAATGTAAAGTAATCCAATTCTTTTATGTTGTGAATATTAAGAGCTTCCGAGACTGACTGAGTACACAGTACAGAATTGGAGGATTTCTATGGTGATTACATCGTTATTGGGCAGGAAATAAAAAATTATTTGACATCAAAAGGATAATGATATGAGTGACAAAAAATATCAGATCTATTATAAATTAAAAATATATGTTTTTCATCTTGGTACATACTGTTAGTACCAGCAGCCGGATCATTTTGTGTACCTCTTACATAAGTTATTGTGCCATATATTCCAAAAATTAAATGCCATACAGGAGAAAACGTTTATTACACAAAAGAGTTGAATGATACCTGAGGTTCAGCTGAGCTTTTTGGTATAGATTAAAGTGAAAACGGTGATGGGCATTCATGTAAAATGTGTTACATCTCGTTGTAATATATGCCTCATTTCTCACTGTAAGGTAAAAGAGGGTTAAAATAACTTGGTATATTGACAATGAAAGGTGCAAGACCAATTTTAAGTCAAATGGCGCATGTTACATATCTCCCCAAGTCATCCTGTAACTAACAATAATAACCTCTTTATCTGGTGGTGAAAGACAAGGAAGTTATAACACCCACGTTATCTTGGATAAAAAGCAAGGTACCATTGCAATATATGAACCAATTTTTGTTGCACTTTACAGTATATATTCACAATTCTATATTCCCCAAGAAATTATATTCCATATTGATTTAGGTGTATTGGCGCTGAAATATTTTTATCCGACAAACATAAGATCTCTTCCTAAGTGAGTTTTAACGCTGTCTTCTGAAAAACATGTTGTGAGGTCAGGAAAACATGCACACGTGTAAAACTAATCCGTGGTGAAAGTAGGGCAGTCCACGGCAAAACAATAAGTACCAGTACTGCATACCAGTATGAATTACAGAGGATCTAAAGCTCCCTGACGATCTCTGTCTCCCTGATGTCTCTCCCTGTCTCTCTCCATGCCTCCCTGCCTCCGTTTCCCCATATATCCAGGTATCTCCCCAACAGAGACAGCTTCGTCAGTGAGATGCCCATATATGATATGTCACTGACCGGAGCCGGCTCTGTGTATGGGGGAATACGGGGGGATGCAGAGAAACGGGGGGATGCAGAGAAACGGAGGGAGAGGGGGCAGAGAGAGACAGGGAGTTCTCCCCAGCTGCTGCAGGTTTCTCTGTTCCACCGGTGAGAGCTGGGCCCAACTTCCCCAAGGTAACTGGATGTGTTTTATTGTTTGTATTTTGTGGAGGGGGAGGGGTAATGTGTATATTGTGTTTGTGGGTATTTCATTGTGTGTGGGGCGGGTATTATATTGTGTATATTGTGTGCGGGGGGTATTATATTATGTATATTGTGTGGGGGGTATTATATTGTGTGTGGGTGGTATTATATTGTGAGTGTGTTATTATATTGTGTGTATTGTGCATGGTATTATATTGTGGGGGTATTATAATGTGGGTGGTATGTGTGTGTATTGTTTGACTGTTATTTGGGGGCGGATTGTGTGTGGGGGGAGGGGGAAATGAGTGTGAGGGGGGGATTGAGTGAGAGGGGGTAATTGAGTGATAGTGGGGAGGGGAGGAGAGTGTGAGGAGAGGGGTAAGCGTGGGAGTTAAAGTGGGCAGGTCAGGAAGAGTGAGAGGGAAGAATGAGGGGGAAAGAGTAAGAGACAGCTGGGGTAAAAGAAATACATGGAGAGAAAGTGGGGGAATAGAGAGGGGTGGGAGTGAAGAGCTGTGAAAGAGGGGGCAGAGGGGGGCTCGCAAGGTTGCCAACAAGGGGAGGGGTGAGTAACTGTAAGAATAAAAATCTACTTTCACTGATTTCAAGTGCTGGTTGTATTAAGTGTGCAGTTAAAACTAGAAGCAGTTCAACTCCGACCATACCTCATGGAGCTCTTTAACCTAGTATGCGGGGAGCTGGAGGAGAAAGAGCTCGAAATGGATAGGGCTCATCGTGCCCTAGGACCTAAATCAGACGACCCGAGGCGGCGTAGGGACATTATAATAAAGATGCATAAATACACATCAAAAGAAAAAATAATTGCGGCCTGCCGGGACCTGGGGGAAATAACCTTTCAAAATGAAACTCTCCAAGTCTATAACGACTTGTCAAAGGCAACGAGAGACCGCAGACGTGAATTAAAACCTTTAACCAACCTACTCCGCGAGAAAGGAATCCAATAGAGATGGGGATTCCCTTTCAAACTCACAGTTAACAGGAATGGAAAGTTCCTGTCCATGAAATACCCCGTGGACATGGCCCCCTTCGCAAAAGCATTAGGCCTAACTCCACCTCAAACGTGGATAACGACCAATCCTACCGCTGAAAATACATCAGGAGACCCCCCCCGAACATCGGAGAGAATTGCGGCCCAACACCCTAGAGAAAAATGACAACCGCCGCGGCACTCAGATAAATCCCCCCGGACAGACCCGGAGAGGGAAGAGTGCCCCCACTTACCTTGTTGGTCCGGGGCCGCACTGGAGCGTGGGCTGCGGACCCCCATGGTAATCCGGCGCCAACCTCCACTCCCAATGTGTGAAGTCACGAGGCGCCTGTTCTCGAGATGGCTCTGAGGAGACTTCGAAGAGGGGGGACGCCTCTGCTCATCGTTAAAATCATCTTACCAGACCAGAACAGCACCAAGAAGTAAGCCGCCAACTTTTAGGATGAGCTGACACAGAACACCGCCCTCCAAGTTGGTTCACGAGTCGCCTACTCCTGCGATGACTCCGAAGAGGATCCCGTCCGCCGACGGTAAGACCGGGAAACCGACTGACTCAACCCGGAGCAGCAGGATCGCTGATCTTCTAACTCCGGAGCATAAGAGGAATTTAGATCCCGGTTTTGCCCCCACCAGCCTCAATCTCCGGCTTTTCGGTCCCGCTTTAAATATGATCTCCCTCCCCCTCCTTTTGCCGGTTTCTCCGGTCCCGTGGAGCGGAGCTCTGGATTGGGGGGAGGGGGGGGGGGGTCGGTGTCGGCATCCAGCCTTTCCGCCAACGATCCATGGACCCCGTTGCCACGGAGGACTCCCCAGTCTGTGGGACTAGGGGCGGCTAGGATACCAGGAAGACGGGCCACCCAGACTGAATCAAAGAACTTAAAATCATAAGTTAATAGTGATGATCCGGAGGTCGTGAGTAGATTAAAATAATATAACTGTTATATCTCAATTAACACCTTGCTTCCCCTCTATCCTTCCCCCCCCCCTGTAACCCAGACACGCAATCGCCCCCCCTCCCCCTTCCCCCCTTCCTCATGCATACCCCCCCCTCTTCCACCCCTCCCCCCACACACTCACATGTCCCACGTCCCCCCCCCAGAGGTTACTCCACTCTCACAACGCATAGTTACAATATGGTTGTCTTTTTGAGATGTGAAATGTTTGAATTACTTGAAATGTTCCTATGCCTTCTTTGCTTCTCCTCACACATGGACTGGGGGTCTATACTAAATGGGTTAAGTAAATTCTATAGAGGGTCTGGACCCCTCTGACCTCCAACGGTTGACGAACCCGGAATCACCCCCAAGGGACCCACCTGGTCCAAATGCCGGCCGTTCTTAAGGCTGGTGAAAATATGTTAAGGCCTTTTGTGGGCCTTGCTACAATCTATCTCTATCTGCTGACCCTGTCCCAGCAGATCTCCACCCCACCCCCACCTACCCCTTCCCACGCCCCCCTTCCTCAGCTTAAGATATCTACTCTAACCGAAAAAAACACACAACCTCTATACCTTCAGAAATTTAAACCAGACTCAGAGTTACTGGATCATGGCCTCTCAAGTGGGAAAGAGAAGGCCTTATGGTATTATCCAAAAAAAAAAAAGAACCCAAATGGCTAGCCAAGCCACAATTAAATTAACCTCACTCAACGTAAAAGGCCTCCAAAATAACCGAAAAAGGAGAGTAGCACTTCAAGATATGAAAAGATCAGGGGGAGACATCATATTCCTACAGGAGACCCATTTCACATCACAAGACCCCCCAAATTTATTCAAAAAAGTGTTCCCAATGTGTTTTTGCGCATCGTTTA
>WSYH01002235.1:85000-92590 GCA_036426205.1 Ascaphus truei | reverse complement strand
CACACCCTAGCAGGACCCCCATTCACAGACAGCACTCACAACCCACGCACCACCCGCCGCCTCACACCCTAGCAGGACCCCCACTCGCACACAGCACTCACAACCCACGCGCCACCCGCCGCCTCACACCCTAGCAGGACACACGACTCAGATTTTTACATCACTTATGGCACCAAAATATACATTGTACTGTGGTGTGGTTACAATAAACCATTTTTATACAACATCGTATTACATTTTCTTCCATCTTTCTTTTCAATATTATTATCCAACCTTTACAACAAACAGTCACCTATTGTTCCACGATTTATAAATAATACTACCTATTACGCATTTACATCCCGGGCAACGCCGGGTCTCTCAGCTAGTTTAATATAAACTTCATATCGGCTAGGAAGCAGGAGCGATTTCACCGAGCCCCAAGTACCAGCTGCTGAACCTGGCTGCATGAAGGGAAATCCCCTGGGAGTGAAAAGACTGACGTCCGCCCCAGAATCAACTGAGCTGCAGCAGCAGAGGGAAGCAAGCACCTGAATCTACAGCTAACACGCCGAGTGGTAAACAGTGTGTACACACTACATGCCTTTTACCAACCTTTTTATGTACGCAGATATATACCCCCTTTTTAATTCTATAATATATTGTGAATTTGCTTCACATTTGGCGTTGTGCGCTGTTTTCTTTTGTTTCCCTTCTCTTAGTGTGTGTGGGGTGCTGAGCCACCCCTGCGTTTACAGCTGCAGACGCCATTATCCCCAACACGGTTATGTGGCACTTATTATTTAATGTTTAACTATCTCACTGTGGGAGTTGTGGTTTAATTTTTTATAAATTTTTTATCACTAAATTGATGGTATAGTCACTGCACTGTATATATTTATACATTTAAACTTTATAGGTAGTTAGGTAGTAGCGCACAGTTTTGTTTTTTGCATATACCTGTATTACCTTGTATGCTACATACTGTCGCGGCCACCTTTATTCTAACACTTTCCCGGATTTATCCGGGCATTTTCTCCGTTTGTATCGGAGTATCCCGCGTGGCGGCCGCATCATCAGATAAGCGCTAATGGTGCTTATCATTGAAAGCGCCCGAGGCGCGGGAAACCGGCCAAAAAGAAGCCGCGCCTCCGCGGTTTTAAAATTCCTGCGGTGGCGGCCGCATTAGGATAAAGGCATACCTGTATTACCTTATATACTATATATACCTGTATTACCTTGTAGAAGTGGAAGACTTGACGTGTAAGTTTGTGCATTTGGGCAGAGATTCAAAAAATGGTCAATGTGTGGTCTGCTGATCTCTTAACCCCATGGGTACCAGCCATGTGCTGAATGCAGTACAATTCCAGGCTGAATGTCTTAAATAAATGAGTTCTGTACTATGAGAAAATACTTGTAGCATTTTTTTTTTTTTTGCATCTCTAAATGACATTTTTAATCTATTATAATGTAACAAGCATTTTTTGTTTCTATAGCAACCATTTACAAAGTCACCCCCCCCTCCTCTTCTGAAACAGACTCTGGCACACACCTTTTTGAGCCCTGCCCTCTAGCAGTGCACCAATTGTATCTAGTGGCTGCCTGGTCATATGATCTTCCCCACCGAACTTTGCATCTTTGGTCCTCTTCTGCTGCACTGACAGTCTTTTAGTGATCCCAAGCTGAATCTTTGCCGATCGATCACAGGAGAACGGATTGATTGGCAACTTAACTAATTACTTATCATTGTGTGGATTGTATTGATGCACATATTAAAGGGGAACAAAATATTATTAATATTTTTTTTTTTAAACAGCAACTTGTACAATCTTTACAAGCAGATTACTCCCTTAAGAAAATAACTCTTGTCCTGTAACCTCGCTGTATGTTTTCCCAGTTCTGAGGCAGCCAACACTCCTCCGTGTATTATTGCAACAATGTAACTTCACCCCCTTTGGCTTCTCAGTCTGTTGCCTTGGCAACCCCCATTTGCTCTTTTGTTAGTTGGACTGCCCCTCCTGCCATTGCTAGTTGGCATAGTCCTTGCCTTATTTCCTGCTTGTCCAGGCAAGCATGCTCTCTTTCACCCAGCAGACATCTTGAGCAATATCATCTCCTCCGGAACAGTTATTGTACTGTACCTATCCCTGACACTAAGCTATCCCCTTTACCTAGCATTATCCCTCTTGCCATCCTAGCTTCCTTTCCTCTCCATTGTTCCAATCTCACAGTGTTTCCCTCATTATCATTGTATTTGTATTGTTTTTGCCCAATAAACACTTCAGCAAATAAGAAGCTTCCCCTTGATTGGTATATGGGATTGAGTCATGCTGCCTCTACTCACTTGCCTCGGTGATATTGGGACAGAACATCTCTTCTTCTCCCAGCTTTAACATGGTGTCTTTATTTTTTTTACTTTTCAAAAAGCATTATGAAATTGCTGTGTAAAACTGTGACTTCGGGGAGTAGCCATGTTGCCATTTTAGGGATGTAATTTATGACACAGGAACTTCCCGGTGTGGTAGACATTATTGTCCTTTTATATAAATTGAATCTCTTCCTAATTGACTCACAGGATGATAGTGTATCTAACTCACTTATCTAGCAGTATAGATGCCTCTAACATTGGTAATACAGTATAACATTACTAAAGATTACATAATGGGGGGGAGAGGGTGGCATTACATAGTCCAGACTAGCCTATTCTAACCTGAGCCACACATTATCCTACAATAAGCAGCCACGTTAGCTTCTTGTTTCAACATTGTCCCTCATTCCCTATAGAGTGTAAGCTCCCAGGATCAGGGCCCTCGTGACCTCTTTGTATCTGTGCATGACGTCAGGGGAGAGGCGACATTCAGGAAGTGAAGCGGTCTCCTCTGGCGGGGGCGCGCGAGCTCCGCCGCCGGGGAAGCGATCGAAACAGTTATCCAGGACTGGCGGGAAAACCCGAGCCCCGCCCCCACACTGTGAGTGACTCAGTACCGAGTTTGCAACATTCCCCAAAAGACTGTGCTGCCCCTCCTCTAGAGTCCACCAGGGGGAGGGAGTGTCTTGAGCAGAAATCAGAAATTTCTGTTCCCCCTAAGGGCAGCAAGGGATGCCGAGGAAAACACCCTTGGCTGTACAGGATCATACGGGCCCCCCATTTAGTCTTGCCAATGGTGGTATGCCCGTGTGTGTTAAAGGACTGGAAGGTGATGGATGGCTGGATGGGCGGAGCATCTGAGTCACCAGTTGCCCTCACGATGACCGTGGTAGACGGGGAAGAATGCCTGCACGGCCGTCTGAATGAATGTGAGTGTGCCGTGGGTGAACTGACCCGAGGGTCCGAGTGCCCTGACTGTGCGACGCAGTTCCTGCAACCCAAACCGCCAGCGGCAGAGGACACTGTTGCCGAAATGGAGTGTTCCCTCCCCGAGGAATAGAGAGACTGCCAGGGGTTACACCCTGATGTGTATGAGCCCTGGAATTTGCCAGGAATGGAGGTCACGATGCTAATGTGCCCCTGCCTGAGTGAAGCCCTTAAAGAGGGAGTTGAACCGTCCCAGTTACAGCTAGGGTTCAGGTCAACTGAGGTGGATGGAGAAACGTTTACCCAGTGTTTTGGCCTCAAATGTGGCTGTAACCGGAGGGAGGCACTGGCGTGGGAGCCTCAATGCGAGTGTTGCGGGGCCTGGTTCCTAAAGCCTATCCTGCCCCAGGCGGCGGAACCAGCCGAGGAAGAAGAGCAGGAGCCGGACCTCCCTCCTACAGTAAATTATGCTTGTCCTCAGTTTGTCTTAATTCCAGAGGCCTCCGGGGACCCGTGTGTCCAGACCACTGTTGCAGACCCTCTCAAAGGGGACGTGCAAATGGAGGAGCAGGAACCTCTGATGGCGGAACCTGCGGAGAAAGAGGCGCCTGATGGTGCTACCGAGGTGGGTGAAGCCGCTACTAATGCTTCTATTTCAGCGATGGAGGTGGTGGAGGGGCCGTGTGCCCAAATGGACTTTCTAGATGCTGAGCCGGAGTCGCTGAAGGCGGAGCTTCAGATGTCGGAACCCCCGATGTCGGTTCCAGACCTGGTTCCCGAGCAGGAACCACAGAGACCAGAACCACAGATCACGGAAGGCCAGGGTAAGGTGTTTATACCCCCGCCCATGTGTGGTGATTCTAGCGACCAACCGAGCGTGGTGATGCGCCTGCCGGCGGACCACTCCAGTGAGGTGACCGAGGCAACCACCTCAACTGATGCAGACCATGATGTGGGCCCGTGTGCCCTGCAACTGCCAGTCCGGCCTACCACCGAGGTACCAGCGGTCCCAGGCTTGGGATCAGTACCTGCCGACAACGATAGGGGTAAGTACCTGGATAGGATCAGACGGACGTCTGACCCTTTTAGAAGAGAGTGGCGGTCCCGAGCATCGGAGTGCTCGGAAGGTACTTCAGTATTATAATTGTCCTGTCCTGTGGTCCCCCCAATGTCCGTCCGTTCTTCATAAATTGTTCCTGTAAGTTTGGTGTATACCTGAAACACTTGACAATATTCTGTACTCTATGATGTGTATGCACAAAAAACTAATAAAAACAAAGTTAAAAAAAAAAAAAAAAAAAAGCTCATGAAACCCACATAGCTTTGTACAATGAGTTAATCTGAGCAAGTGAATTAGAAAAGATTACCTGAATGAATGTAAATATCAAGTTATTTCTCACCAAAATCAATGCAGGCAGTTAGCTCATCCAATAAAGTTTGTAGCCAAAAGAATGCTTACTATTTATAAATAAACAATCCGTTTCATATCATTTATGAAATCCTCTATTGACAGATTTTGTACAAATTACCATAATAAACATGAGATATTGGCAATACTGAATTTCAAGATATGAGCCACAATTTGTTTGTACTAATAAATTGGCCCGTGCTTACTCCTAGTGGCGGTCTTCCCTCTTTTTGCGAGCTTTCCACATATTGCTGCATTGCAGACAAGAATTGTCTGGGTTTTTTTATCCAGCAGTGCTGCTCCGGAGTTCTGAGCTTTAGTTTTAGCACTCCGGCAAGAAGATGGCGCTGTTCATCAGATCCGAGAGAATGTCACAATAGAAAATCCTCATCGTTCAGATCAGACAGGGAAAAAATCATGGGTTACACCTCCAGCCTTCCTCTGCTAGTGTTCATCATTATTAAATAAAAAAATAATAAAACTTTTCATAAGGCTTTGGGAGCTTTTCTACAATGGGTACCACAAAACCTTTTTTTCGTTTTCTGAATTTCTTATTCCCACATTCACGTGCTCATCAAACCTGCCTGTGCCCTCCAGGAATTGCACCCAATTTGGGCAAAGGTGAAAGGTGCAAGAGTGGCTAAGGTTCAGACTAATTAGCTTTAGCATATTTTTGACACGTTATAATAACAGGTAAGCACTGAAGCTGTTTACCATGACATGGTTCATTCTTCCTACCAGAACTCCCTCCTACTGTCTCTGTACGTTCTCCGTACCTACCAATTAGACTGTAAGCTCCTCGGAGCAGGTACTCCTCTTCCTTAACGTTACTTTTATGTCTGAAGCACTTATTCCACGATCTGTTATTTATATTATCTGTTATTTATTTGATTACCACATGTATTACTGCTGTGAAGCGCTATGTACATTAATGGCGCTATATAAATAAAGACATATAATAGAATACAATGTTGATAGATTATAACATGGAAGTCAATTGATTTAGGAAGTTTTCTGAGTTGAAGGCATAGTAAATGTTCATGCATACTGTTAAACTGTTAGGAAGAAGAATGCTGACGTTTTGGGGCTGAAGGACTTACTGTATTTACTCTATCCTATCAAAGTTAATTGTTGAGTCACCTAAGAATTACATTCGTTAACTTGCAACTACAGCCTTTTGATATAAGTGTATACATTTAACAGCCTCTTTTGAGAAATCAGTAATTTTTAGTTACGCTTTAGTAATTTTTTGTAAACGGGTCACTGAATGAAAAATATACTGACTTTTTCCAAAGTCTGTTTGACACAGTCTTTCTTAGTTAGGGTAACTGCTTAACTGTACTAGGTATTAAAAGCCTTGACTGCCGATCACTTACCTGCTTTAAATAAACGACACATGGCTTTTGGTGGGAAAAAGGTAACCGCTTAATTTAACAATCACATCCAAAAACTGCGTGCCAGTCAATTACCCCGTGACTCGGAGTAAGCCATAAGTTCTGGCCAAACCATGGTGGGAGATCATTCCCAGCTACCAGCAATACTTCTCTTATAGTCTTCCTGTGGCTGCATGGCCCATCTGTACCACTGGCACCCAACGTTTTCCACCTTGTGATTTGGGCAGACCAGGCCCAACCATCCATCATACCAATCTCTTTTTTGCGACTAACTTCAGGCCGGATCATACAGCTGGTGCCTATTACTATGTATTTTCCTGCATCCTTAAGCGGCTGGCGTGACAGTCCTGTATTGATATAACTTGAAAACAATATCCGTTAAACATATACCAGGGATTTGTTAGGGGGTAATTTCTCAATATTCTCTGTCTTGCTGTTCCTGGTCCCCAGCGTTACTACTCCTGGCACGCCTTAGTCACCTCCAACAAATCACACCTGGCAACATGCAGGGCCGCCTGCAAGATTAGATTACATAGCCCTCCTGCACATAGCCAAGTCACTGGCAGGTGACACCCTGCTGGGCAGACCAGCCACCCTTTCATCAGCCCGGAGGGGACACGTCTGACCTAATTGTCACATCTCGCCATCCCCCTTTCCTTTATGGATACAATGGCCCCATGGGCCTCATATTGGAATTTTTTACCTGCAGTGGTCAAAAGGTTACTTCTTTGTCTTCCCTAGTTTTGGTTATCTGTGTGTAACAGTGTTTCCCCACCCGGTGGGAGATGTGGCCATTACAGATCATGAGGTGCACGATACCTGCTGGTAACAGGAGGGCTGAGTCGTTCGCCGTTGGTATTGAGAACACAGGACTAGTGTTCTGGGGTTCATACCCTATATATCTCTTTAGCAGTGCAGCGCCTGCCGTAGGCTCAAGGAACTGAAGGTGATCTCCCACAGTAGAACTATTACCTCTCCCCCCAGTAAGGTCATGCACCAAGCAGGAGGTATAACAACAGGAACGGTGTATTATCTCTTCTGTACAGCACAGTAACAAGCAGGCTTCTTCCCGATGCTGTACTTCTCAGCTACCACTAAAGGATGGTCCCTGGACCGTCACTACAGGCCAAGGGCACCCGCAGCCATCCTAGCTCTTCCCTGCCTCCCTAGCAGGGACAGAGGTACGGTCCACACTCACTCACCCCCAGAGGGAAGAGGACTGGAGAAGGCCCAATACTCAGCTTCTCCAATGTGTGACCTGCCTTCCTCAAGTGGGGAAAGTCACTGCTAAATTTGGACAGTACCTGCCCTTAAGTACAGCAAGGAGGAGAGCATCAGGTCTGACTCATGATTGGTCATGCCCAGGCCTTATGTCACCGCCTCCCGCTGTCACTCAAGTGCAGCTTGAAAACCCCATATCAACTACTGGCAAGGCCTGCTTGTACCAGGACTTAGTGCCAGGAGGGAAGCAAACTAGTAGCCACAGATGGCATGGCTACATGTGTTAAAATCTT
>WSYH01002235.1:0-80000 GCA_036426205.1 Ascaphus truei | reverse complement strand
TCAGTCAGAGAGAGGGAGAGAGTCGGAGAGGGAGAGAGAGAGTCGGAGAGGGAGAGAGAGAATCGGAGATGCCAAGTGTCAGGATAAAAACATTCATTTTATCGTTCTTTTTTTTAATACTGTACTTTTCTAAATAAACCTAAGTTTCTATGAAAATTGAAGTTTTTGTTTTTTTGCGGACCTTGTTTATTTGGCCCGTGTTAGCCTTTGAGTTTGACATGCTTTATGTAAGGCATTTGTTTTCCATGAGACTTTCTGGAAATTCAGGTCCACTCCCATATGTGCGCATTTCTCTCTGTTGTTGGAGGAGATTTTTAGGTTGCAGGCCAAAATAGGTAAGTTATGTGTATTCTCCTGCTCCACACAGGCAACACCTGAGAGGTCACTGCTGCCTCAATGGCCTCCAAGGAGGAGGGTGGTCTGGACTACTGTGGACTCTGGCAAGGTGATGGTTGTTGATGGCAGGCACGTCTGGCAATCTGTGCTGCTGCACAACCCCTATGCTGCCCTGACCAGGCAGAACTGCACCACAGGGGCTCCTAATGCTGTGGGGGAGGATGTGGGGGGGTTCTGAAATTATTAGGAAACACATAATAAGGAAATGGGACCCCATAAAAGGAGGCAACTCCTTTTTGGTGGATTCCGATATACGAGGTAAATATGGAAGTAAGTGTGTGAGAGTGGCACACTACTGCTTAATAAGAATAAATTAACAATATTTCCTCCTGGTGCTCACCCTCTGTTGACCCCGGCATCTCAAAGCTGGATCCACGTATAATATAGATAAGTATTAGAAATGGAGGAAGCACACAGGAGCCTTGGATAGAGTTCAAAAAAACATCTGTTGTATTAATACATCAGAGCAGGTATAAGAACAGTGATGTTTCTGGACAAACCTGTCCTTTCTTCAGACCATACACCTTCATATACTGTATATGAGGTAAATATTTGGGCGATACGTACAGTAGTTAAGGAAAGAGGGAGGTAAATTGCCTCCCTGGAGTTTCAGCTCAGAGGGAATGGAGGCATATTCTGGGAATTGTTAAAAGAGGAGGAAGAGGGAGATGTCATTGTCCACCTAGGAGCTAATGATCCGGTTAGGATAGGCACAGCTCTTAGGTAGGTAGCATCCTCAGTGGCTTTTTCCGAGGCGTTGCAAGCAAGATATAGTGTTTGGGTGGGACAGACATCCAGGGGAGCAGAATACAGCTTAAATAAACATAAGATCATTAACACAAGCAGGAGGGGGTGTACAGGAGGAATAGGATGGATTATGAAAAGCAGTAACAAGTGTCTTTGGGATATGTGCACAAATGCTCTGAGTTTGGTAAATGAAATATCTGAACTAATGGCCTGTAACGATGTGCGGAACACGTCCCCTGCGGCGTGTTCCTTCCTTACCTGTTTACTTCTGATCACCGCCCTCTAGCTGCGAGACAAGATCCTGTGTCTTTAAGGATTCCGAAGCAAACGACGCCATCTTGCTTCCTGGCAAATCCTGCCCTCCTCCTCCTGACAGGAAGTAAGCCTCTCTCTGACTTTCTCATTGCTTATAGCTGCTGCTTCCTTTAAATAGCACTCAGTGGCAACCTGTCTGGGTTCCTGCAAGTCCTACCATTGTATGCTGCTCCTGCCTGGACCTCCTTGGGATCTTTACTCATCTCCTGTGGATTCCGGAAGACTGGGACAGTCAATCAATTACTACTGAGGTTAGTTTACCGTCGGGTAGTGTAGGTACCTGCTTAGTAGGGGTCACCTTGACGTGGTAGCAGGCTTATAATTCCTTGGTCAATGCATTAGACTAAGAACCCTTATGTTATGTTTAGTTTTGCTGCACTCTTCAGTTATTGGCATTATGCCTTTAAGGAGGCTGGACGTCCTCCAGGATGCACTCCACAATTGTGATCTACTGGCACTCTGTCCTTAAGGAGGCTGGACGTCCTCCAGAATGCACTCCACTATAGTGACCTTGTGCTTTGGATTCTACCTCCCCTGCTTCTCACTTGTGGCTTCCCACAACCCCCGTGTTGGTGCCTGAGAACACGCGCACTCCCGCTCTGCTGTCAGAGCATGCGCACACATGCAGCGGGATCACTCGTGTCTCTGAGCCAGGCACCGCACTTCTGGCCGTGTTGCGCATTCTCATGCGTGCGGCGCGGTCACGTGACTACGTGCGCCGATCCCCAGATGCGCGGCAACTTACTCCCTTCGTATCCCCTGCGGCC
Source organism: Ascaphus truei (assembly GCA_036426205.1). Lineage (NCBI taxonomy): Eukaryota > Metazoa > Chordata > Amphibia > Anura > Ascaphidae > Ascaphus > Ascaphus truei. Next base: position 77,775 of record WSYH01002235.1, on the reverse strand, counting down.
TTCCCACCTCGCTAACGGGTCCTTCCCTTTCCCTGCACTTGTGTGTAGAGCACAAGCGTCACATGGCCATATTTAAAAGGAATGATTTGGATATTGTGGTTATTACTGAGTTGTGGTACAATGAAAATCCAGACTGGAACATATCTAAACTGGGTTACACTGTATTTAAAAAGGATAGGGAACAAAGGATAGGGTAGAAAGGAAGGGAGTTATTGCAATAATATTTAAAGAACAACATTAAAGCTACTTTAATATAAGATAGTAGAGACAAGACCTTTTTGGCAACCTTAAAAACTGATGATAAGGCTTTCATTCATACTGGAGTAATATACAGTCCTCCAAGATATGAACAGGAATTGGACAGGGTCTTCGTGGAGGACATCCCTGTGACGGTAGGGGGTAGCCAGGCTCTCAAATAAAGGTTAAGCCCATTTTTGGTTACCCCTGATCTGTGTATAAGGGTCTAAGAGCATTAGCTCTTGGGCCCAGTAACATTCTACCTTTACCATGTGTTACCTGTAATAAAAGCATTTTGTGTGTTTTTCCCTTTCTGGCATGCCAGCGAGCAGGGATTGCTAGGGGATGAGTTTCATGGTGGTTTTGTGGAGAAATTGTTGTCAGAATGTGCCTAGGTAGTTGGGGTCCGGAGTTGTCGGTTCCCCTATAAATGTACCCGGGAATCATGCCTGATTCTCGGATACATGTAGGCACATTGTCCCGGCAATATCTCCCCTTGAAAATGCAAGCGCGACTCACCACTAGGGTACCCTGCTTCCACACAGACAAGAAAGGTGAATGGGGCACAGGGATGAACAAGTGTCCCTGTAGCCGAGGGGATCCCTAGGTTAAGGGGGGTACCCCAGCTAGTGCCCAGGTGGCCCTGAACCTGTGTTGGTTTCATGGGTACCCCAACCGTATATAAGATTGTGGGGGGACTCTCAGAGTCCAGACTAAGTCCCAAAATATAGTGTACAGGGAATAAGGCTGATAGGAATAAAAGTACATCTTTCTATTCCCCATACCCAGAGAATTAAGATTGTATTAAAATATACTTTATTAATATATTGTATTGTACTGTAATGTACTGGTATTTCCAGAACCGATGTTCAAACAGACTGCAAGGGCTAACCCATAGGCGCCAGTAAGTCTGCTGGACATCAGATTTCAAAGTAGACAGAGATGCCAAAGGTGTGAAAGCCATTTGGGTAGTAGGGAAGGGCTCCAGTACCCAGGTCCGGGGAACAATTGCAGTCGTCCGGGCTGCCATTTGCTCTGCCAGACCTAGTGAAGCCTGACCCAGCAGGTGGCATTGAGATAGCCAGGGACAGAGGTGGCAAACTTGCGCATCTCCCTTGGCAATTTCATAATTCTCGCTGACCCGGCTTTTCATACCAGCTTTGCTCGGATTGGCTGCTGAGAAAGTTCCCACGTGATGATTGGCTGCTGAGTTTCATGAATGAAGCTCAGAATACTATAAAGAATGTGTGAGCCAATGAGATTGGAGATCCCCAGTAGTAAGAGTGCGGGCGGGCTTTTCAAATTTGTTCTTGTGCGAATAGCAGAGCAACCGGTTTTGATTTCAAGCCTGAAAAGTCTGCCCGTTGAAGTCTAAGTCCCGTCTTTTTTGTGGCCAAGTTCTCAAAATTGAACGTAGCAGACGCGTCTTGGATTTCAGGACGATTTTAGTTCCAGAAAAGTCCATGTTCTCAGAAGAGAAGGGAGCAGAGGCTTGTGGAACTTCACACTGATTTGGGTACCAGGAGATTCCGGGCTAAGACCCGGTCAGGGTAAAACACTTATTTAGATTCCCTGCAGCTGGAAAGTCTAGTTTTCAACCCCAGATCCCCAGTTTGTGTGTATTTTTGTCTTTATTTTGTGTTCCATTGCGTGTAAGCAAATTTGTGCAATAAACTACAATTTATTTCATTACCTTGTTTTGCTCAGTGAAATGATCCTGGTATAAAAGGTTTAACTAACCTGGGGCTCTATGCAGTAAGCGCCGAAAAAGTCCTCTCGCCAAGTGTTCCTTACCGGCATGATTCTGCCGATTTTCCCTCGCCGTATGCAATAAGTGCCGAATCCCTTCCGAATCAAGCCGAAAACATTTGTTCCCACTCTGCCGATGATTTGCCGATCACACATAGTTATATCGGCGTGCATGGCGTGGTGGTGTTAAGTTCGCCAATGAAACTTCTTGCTGAATCTGCCGAAGCAAGCATGTTTTTGATTGAGCGGCCCATTTAAAGGCAGCGTGTATTTTTATTCATTCTCTGTGTTGTTGGGAGAGACAGAGAGAGAGAGACACACAGAGCTGGGCGATTTACATATTTCATATTGACTGAGAGAGTTGTTGTGTATTGTGAGAGGTTTGTCCTGTGTTGTTTTGTTAACATCTTTGTCTTGTTTTCACTTTGTAAGTGTTCAGTGCGATTGTCTTTAAATTTATTTTCTGTTCTTTGTGAGTGCTATAGGTATGGCCGAAAGGCGTGGGAGGAGTGATGCTGGTGTGAGTGGTACTGGTAGTCGTGTGAGTACGCGTCTGAGTGAACATAGGATTCAGGGGAGTGCTGTTGCTGAGAGTGCAACTGGTGTTGCTGGGAGTGCGAGTGGTGTTGCTGTGAGTGCGAGTGCTGCTGGTGGCTCTGTTGCTGGTGCTGCTGGGGTGTCTGTTGCTGATGGGGTGTCTGTTGCTGGTGCTGCTGGGGTGTCTGGTGGTGGGGTGGTTGGTGGTGGGCCGCTTTTGGAGTCTCTTCCATTGGAAGAAGGAGAGTCCAGTCAGCAGCAGCCAAGCTCTGTGGCTGCACTTGGTCGGAGGAAACGTGTGGAGCAGCCACATAATTCTCGTTTCAATGAAGAGGAAAACAGAGTTCTTGTCACAGGGATTTTGGAGCACTATGACTCTCTGTATGGGCATTTACTAGGTAAGCCTATCATTGCATTGATTGTTCAAAGACATGTTATCCTATCTCATGTGAGATGTCTTAATATCAAACTATTATTATCTAATATCTATCAATTAAAGTTAATTGTTACACACATAATCATTCATGCTTTATAACGACCATAACAATCAGTCTAAAAAGTTTGCCAAAGTTCATACAATATTCATGCAAGCTTCATTAGATTTGTATGTTTCCACGTAAATGCTCATGTGGTACACATATTCAACCTAAACCAGCATGTTTGGTATCTCTTGGAACAGGTAGCACTTTCGAAAACTGCTTGTTTTTCTAATAATATTTACCGTCATATATTTTGTATGTATTTCAAGGGCGGACAAGTTCAGCCTCCAGAAAAGAAATGTGGGATCAAATAACATTGGCTGTGTCTGCGTGTGGGAATCATGTCAGGGACCGGGCGAATTGTCGGAAGAGATTCGATGATAGCAGGGCAAACTTAAAGACAAAATCCAAGCACAACGGATGCATGCTTCTGCCACTGGAGGTGGACCGCCAGCACAAGCTCTAATGTTAACTCCATTGGAGGAGCAGATGCGGGAAAAAATTATTCCTGTCGTCGTGGAGGGTTTGCCAGGGGACCGAGATATCGGAATTTATTCGGCTCAATTTCCACCAGGTGACAAATGTTACTGTACTACGCGTGTCGTATGTTACAGTTCTTATCTATATTTCCGCTGAAAGTTATAGTTTCTTCCCAATATAAGCATACCTACATATATATCTGTATATATGTCTCTCTCTCTATATATATCTATCTATCTATATATACTGTGGAGGGTTTTTGTCACTTTTTTGACCCACCATAACCTTAATGACAGTGGTGATTACCTAGTCTCGTCTCAAACCTGCTTTACCATTAAGACCAACCTCACACTGATGATACCCATCAAGGTTGAAACATGTATGTGAGTGGGTCTAATGGCTTTGCATCTCATCCCAGACTCTGTCTAAAAGCTGTGTTTAAAACAGCATGCATTGGGTGAGGATTGGCTTGTGTAATACGAGCTTGAGACAAAGGTGGCCTGAGTGCTCATTTGCATGTCATTTTCCCAGAATCCTTTGCTGCAGTGGAAGTGCTGTATGCTGGGTGACAATGGGGAAAGACAGGGTTGCAGACCTGTCTAAGACATGCAAATGAACATACAGTAATATTTACAGTTGCTTTATGCTTTACTGTGGAGGGTTTTGTCACTTTTTTTGACCCACCATAACCTTAATGACAGTGGTGATTACCTAGTCTAGTCTCAAACCTGCTTTGCATTAAGACCAACCTCACATGATGATACCCATCAAGGTTGAAAACATGTTATGTGAGTGGGTGTAATGGCTTTGCATCTCATCAGCCTTTGTCTAAAAGCTGTGTTTAAAACAGCATGCATTGGCTTGAGGATTGGCTTGTGTAATACGAGCTTGAGACAAAAGGTGGCACTGAGTGCTCATTGCATGTCATTTCCAGAATCCTTTGCTGCAGTGGAAGTGCTGTATGCTGGGTGACAATGGGGAAAGACAGGGTTGCAGACCTGTCTAAGACATGCAAATAACATACAGTAATTTACAGTTGCTTATGCTTTACTGTGGAGGGTTTTTGTCACTTTTTTGACCCACCATAACCTAAGACAGTGGTGATTACCTAGTCTAGTCTCAAACCTGCTTGCCATTAAGACCAACTCACACTGATGATATACCCATCAAGTTGAAACATGTATGTGAGTGGTCTAATGGCTTTGCATCTCATCCCAGCCTCTGTCTAAAAGCTGTGTTTAAAACAGCATGCATTGGCTTGAGGATTGGCTTGTGTAATACGAGCTTGAGACAAAAGGTGGCACTGAGTGCTCATTTGCATGTATTTCCCAGAATCCTGCTGCAGTGGTGGAAGTGCTGTATGCTGGGTGACAATGGGGAAAGACAGGGTTGCAGACCTGTCTAAGACATGCAAATGAACATACAGTAATATTTACAGTATATATATATATATGGGATGAGAAGGCCCTAAAAAAGCACTCTAGTATGTGTATTAGTACAAATCACATAATGTTTATTAATGTATAGTCACAGAACAAAAATGGTTAAAACAAAGCACAGAAATGGTTAAAATACAGCATGGATCCCCTGTTCATTACAAAGCTAGACACATCCTCCAAAAAGATGCCCAAAATACACTCAGATAGTTTTCTGAAATACCTGACAAGGTAAACCAGGTGTGACACCCAACAGACTAAATAGTCACGGCTAGGGCTATGTGATCATCAGCAAAAAATCAAATATGCCTACTATCCCCTGCAGTATAGGGTTTGTCTAAAGCGACAAAGAGTAGCAAGTGAGTAACAGCAGAGATACACAATATACAGCCTGCAAAGCACATGTAAGCCTATAGCTGAAAAGAGTGATACATCACCTATGGTCAGGTACAATGTGGTCGGTACATGAAGGGGGAAACAAGGAGAGATACTATAGCATGGTAATGTGACCCAGAGAGGGGACAAACCAGGGGATCCTGCCTGCTAGACCTGCTCCTACGCGTTTCGGCACACTGCCTTCTACTGGGAGAGGTCCTCTCTCAAACTCACTGACTGTTGGTAAAAATACCCAACTAGTAAGGTCTACATAGATAGAACAAGGAGACTACAGAGCACTACATTAAAACAGCTCCAAGTAGGAGACTGACAACATTGCGCGTCCAACGCGCGTTTCCCTCCAGCAAAGGAGCTTCTTCAGGGCCAAATTTACTGTGGAGTGAGGACTGAGCCCTTTTATACCCCTGCAGTACCTTGATTGCAAAATTAATGACACACAGCTGTTGCGCATGCGCGGTGCGCCAGTGCCCAAACTACCACATTAAACTACACAAATGCTACAAAAATCAATCTGAATGAATACCTGCACATTCAGCCATCAAGGTGTCATATTTATTTGATTACTTTACTCAATTGGTGTGGTTCTGTGATCACTCCCCAACTCTCTCATGTTTTTTCTAAGAGAAACAGAGAGAGAAAGAGAGAGAGAAAGAGAGAGAGAAACAGAGAGAGAGAAAAACAGAAAAAGAGACAAAGAGAGAGATGTGTGTGTATGGTTAATTTTAGCTAAGTGTAAGTAGAAATCTGTTCATCATAGCACTGTAGATGATTTCACACACATTGTTATTGTAATTAAAAGAGTAAACTTGTTTTGCACATTTTGATTGCCTAAGCCGAAAGTAAAGTTTCGATTCCTGTGAAAAGAGGGTATCTTAGACAAAGAATCTCATCCAATTATTGTAACAAATTTCTTGTGGGAGAAAACCTAGGCGTATAACTGTTAGGTTGTATTATAACCTAGTAACAAACCGCGAAGATAACATGTAACTATTCACACATTCAGCAGACATCCGTATGCGTTCAACTTAGACACTTTACACTTGAAGAGAGAAGAAATGGCAGGAGCTTCCACATTGCACAGCCATCCACGGAAATCATACAAATTTTTTATTTATGAAGCAATCGAGTCAACACCACAGAAAAAGGCAACCGTGGGGGAAATCTATGACTTGATCGAAAACAAATATCCATACTACCAAGAACCAGCCAAACAAAGAAATTTTAAAACTTCTGTACGTTTCACTTTATCCGCAAATGAATGTTTTGCGCGTGTCCATGATCGTCAAGATCAACGATATGGATGCTGGCATGATGCTTCATCATTTAAACTTACCATGGAACTTGGAACATATCTTCTGTTAAATAGCATATTTTTGCCTAATACCAGTTACATTGAAGCCGCACAGACTGTCGCGTCTGCTGATATACCTACACCGTCCATTCATCAAGACCAGATGCAAGATGGACATAACTACTATGATATGTATCCAAACTTATATGGCCAATACGAATGTGGATGTGAAAACAACCAATAACTGGACGTACCTCCGGACGTCTTGTTTAAAGAAGCCACTGCAGATCCATATGACGGCCTCACGGAGATATGTCTGATTCAGGATTCAACGGTTGCCTCAACCATGGATGATACTGTTGTGCCTTCCTGGAGCGAGTTGTTGCAGCCAAATCAGTTTTGACTTCTACAAGAATGGTAAATACAAATTTCGTTATGCCTTTACTCAAATTATATATGTGTGCATTAATAATATACACAATTTGTTAGCCAAATGAGTGGATACAGCTTAACATTGCAGACAGCCTTACATGTAGCGTGCACAAAGACATTATTTCCTATAACAATATACTACATGACGAACCATTAGTACACATTGGTGACGGAGTCCTAAATCATAGATTATTATCGCTTTTAAAGTATCATTTCAACATGTTACACTAACTGTAACACACACACCTCATTGTTTAGCATTCAACATATAAAAACAAAGTGTCGCCCACATATGACGTGGGAACGTGGTCATGTCCCAAGGCGTCCTTAAAAAGGTTACCGATGCAAGGCCCACCACCAACCGACGTGCGCGCGTGAAACAGTATTGGCTGTGCCCGTAGCTTATTGTTACGGTCAGTGCAGTGTGTCATGCGCGCGCGTCGGTGGGGCGGTGCGTGCACAGCGCTGGAGGCCAATGTTCATTCAGTGGGAGGGGTGTTTGCGTGCATTTCACGGTGCCTTAACATGACGTCACACGTATATTGTTCACTCATTGGCTGATCGTCTGTTTTGGCCGTGGGCACACGTCCGTTTACAAAGTTTAGATATGTACGTGTGTAGAAGTGAATTTGTTTCGCTTCCATATTATAACTTTCAGCCATGATATATGTACTGCTAGCAGCACCATGGAGGGACATGTATTGAACACACAGTGTACACATCGTTTTGCGCATGCGCTAAGACTTAGTCCACACATTCGTGACGTGCGCGCGCAACAGACGTTGTGCGCGCACATTATTATGTATGCAGGCACCGGAACAAACATATCAGTAGTAATGCCAGCAAAGCCATTTGAAAAATGAGATAGTTCTGTATCTTTAGTTTTATCCTTGCAGTTTAAACATATACGTAACTTATGCGTGAATATCCACAATCATATAGAGATGTGTTAAGCGTTGTCATGCTGAAACATAGATAAATGTGCAATCTTTGAACATCATGTGTTTGCTGTATTTCACAGATGTCGAGGATGAATACATGGGACCAATGTCTGATTTCAGATGGGACAATCGTTATATTAGATGATTGTGATGACTAGCGAACAACTATTATAATAAATATGTAACAATGCTTGCAATGATTGGTGCGCAGATTAACAATCACTACATAATGTTATCCTATTGTGCAAATATTTACTATGCACTTAATTATCATAATGATGTTGCTAAGCACTGAAGTTAGATCTTATATTCATAAATTTCAAATTTCTACTAACATTATATGTATTGTCATGTGATATATGCTACCCACATTATCACTCAGCAAACACATTAATCTACTATATATTATATTCTCACGTGTGACTTGTCAAAGAATGTAAATGCTACATAACAACTCGTAGACATTGTATCTGAACGTACACAATAACAATAGGGAGGTGATAGAAACTGTTTAGTCGTGTGAATGTTATATTATCACCTAGGTTGTATTGGTAACCTAACATGCATGAGCTAATGAATGTTAGGTACAGATCATTACACCATGAACATTTGTGTGTACATTTAAATCACACGAGTAACTATAGTTTAGTGTTATTAGTAAACGTTCAACACATACATAGCTAAGTGAAGCCGATGATAAAAACAACATTATTATGTAGGTTTATATTATTTCTGGTAGAAATACATGCATCACACAAAAACTAAAACACACACACACACTATGTTGCTGAAATGTGTGCGTATGTAAATGTCTACCTCATTTATGTTCATATGTTGACAGTAGTTATAAAGGATCATGATCATTATGAATAACTAACGTGAATGAAATAAAAATTTTATTAACTACATTGTCATTGTGTTGAATGATTTAGGAAAAGTTGAGAATCCAAGGAACTATACTTTGGAATGGTGTTAACATTTTGACAAATGTTAGATGTACGTAAAATCAACACACATCTTTCACTTATACATAAACATGTGACAATGTAGTAATCAACATGAAGATGAAGTGAGAGAATAAATAATCACATGCATTGCAATGTTAATGATGTTTACCACCTTTAGGTAATTTCATACAAACATGCATTGAGTGTTAATATCGTTCATGTGCATGAATGGATGTTGTTACGTTGTCAAAATTACATGTTATGTAATGTACGTAATGATTTGAAAACACACTGCACAATAACCACCAAGTGTAGATAAACGCACGGACACAATACAGAAACGATATTTTTCAATTGTCACATCTTTTTCATTACGTTCTCTTTATACATCCTGTAACTATACCTGTATCGAGGTTTGCACATCTTATTACAGATGTGAATTCAAATACATACCATGAGCAGTCCTTGGAATGATATACCTTGAAAAAGAAAATATGAATGAATATAAATCATTGTCATGACATGTTCATTAAGGTAAGCAACACACAGAAGTGACATTTTTGTATGTGATATGAAACAAAATCTAGAATACGTCAAGTATGATCTTAAATACACAATAGTCTACACATCATTGTGACACACACATGTCACACTCCAAAAGAAAAATTGTATGTAACCATATTGCACTAGCTATTGGCTATCGACATAGTAGGTTTATTGTGTATTCATAACCAAAAAGAGCATGTACAGAAAATATAGATTTAGTAAACATTATTTCCTCACGTACACACAACACCTTTTAGTGGTAAGAAGTATAATACAACCTGTTGATGAATGACATACCGGTGCCACATGCAATTGTCCACACAGCAGAGAAACGAAAGGTGGGAGAACCATATTCATCTGTTTCCTAAGTGAATGGTATTTGGACACATGTATTTATCATTACAATGAATTAATACATCTATGTAATACTATGAACATATATGTATTTGCTTACTTGAAAAATATGTGTTTATGACAGTCCGACGTGTCTCCACACCACAGGCTGTTTGCTCAGTGTCAGCTGGTAAATTTACGGGATGCTCCTCCTCCAAGCCCTGACGTATGTCTGTTTCTAAATTATTGCGGAGTGCCAGATTGTGCAAAATGCAACATGCAATTATAATATCTGACACTTTAGCAGGCTTATATTGAAGTGCCCCACCAGTTCTATCTAAACGCCTGAATCGTGTTTTTAGAAGCCCACATGTCCTCTCTATGACGGATCGTGTAGATATATGTGCCACATTATACCTCTCCTCTGCTTCACATTGAGGGTTTGCCACCGGGGTCAACAGCCACGGCCTAATTCCGTATCCTGAGTCACCTATAATCCATCGTGCACAAATATGATACAATTTGTGTTAACATTATTACATTCAACAGTCCATAGAAAAACAAGAGTTGTTTGTTAACACATCATAATATGTACTCACCCACCAGCCAAACAGGTCCAAAATAGCCTTCTTCGAAAGCATGGAAGACTGATGAGTTTCTCAGGATAGAGGAATCGTGACTGGAACCAGGGAATTTGGCTACCACATGCATAATCTTCATCGTGGCATCGCATACCACCTGTACATTCAGGGAATGGTAGTGCGTATGATTGCGGTAAGCATGCTCACTCTGACTAGGCAGGATCAAAGCAACATGGGTGCAATCTATTGCACCCATCACACATGGTATCCCGGCTATGGTATAAAAGTCATTCCTCACTTCCAGCCACTCTGTGTGCTCTGTAGGAAAATGAATATAATTCCTAGCGCGTCTATTCAGTGCACATAGAAACTGGGTAAAGGCCCGCGAGAATGTACATTGCGAGACCCCGCCCACTATGCCCACAGTTGTCTGGAATGATGCGGAAGCAAGACAATGTAATGAGCACAGCATTTTAACAAGCCCAGGGACTGCACGACCTCTGGCTGTCAGAAAATCTAAATCTCCCCGTATCTCTTCATAAAGAGCTAAAATTGCTGCTGAACTCAAACGATACCGATTTATAATCTCCTCCTCACTCATCCCATCTAACATGGTTCTCTCCCTGTACAAACGAGGATGAGGCACAACTTCTCTCCTCTCTCTTCTCCTCTCTTCTCCTCTCATCTCCTTGCCCTCGCCCTCTCCTCTCCGCGTCCCTGTCCCTGTCTCTGTCCCTTCCTTGGCCTGTGACATCCTGTCCCTCAGCTGGCCTTTCCTCCAATAGAATCTTCCTCCGTCTCATGAACATTCGTATCATTTTCAGGACTGTAGCTGTCAATGCGCAGGTAATTGGCCTCCTTTAAATATCTATGTGATGATGTCAGGTGACTTGATGAAGTGCAAGGTGTTACATTAACATATCCAAGTAGTTAACTCCAAACGGATATCCAGTACGAATTAAAAGGATTATTTTTGTGTGTTCACCAGGCAATCATGATATTTGACAATGATGTAATGTTAAGCTTTGTACAACAATTTATTCGCAAGTATTTATGGAATGTGTAATGCATGTACCACTTCTGAACGCAACACTCAGTCATCTCATTAGGATACAACCATGACATTGACGTTGAAAAACTACGTTGCAACATGTCTAATTTTGCATGTTATTGTCACATGTTCACATGAACTAATTGTATGTGCATATGCATAATTTAATGCCATCAGGATAATTGCTATTGATTATGTTTCAATCGTGTAAAAATGAGTAACTATTATAGATCTGTGTATAACTTAGCATGAAGTGATTCTAATCGTGTACAATCGTGTACAATGTAAACATGCAATGTTATTGAGTGTCTAATTGCGGACGTCATCAAAAGAGGGAGGTCACAAAGTACATGTAAACAGGAAAACAAACAGCTACATTTACATTTGATCATGCGTTACACATTCAAAGCATTCTCTAATGTAAATCAACATTACTATACGCTGGATCTGTTAGATGTGTGAAATCTGTTACTTCATATAATAATTTAAAGCACACTTAAGTAACATGTTTCATATTATGTGACCTCTTCCTTTAAGAGTTTACTATAGGAGTTTCCCTTGACACATCATAACATTAAGACTAATGTGACACGCAAATCATCATAACATAGAAAAGTACAATGTTCTGCCAATAATAAACGTAAGCGCTGACACGATGAAGTGAATCCCATCGACACTGTAATGCCAAGCACATTTTTATTATGAGCAATAGAACGTAAACACTCCTATAAAGTTATAAGTCCCCGCTCCATTGACTCCATTGATGTAGAGATGAGCTATTTTTTCTAAATGCCGTCCCGGCAACCTTGCCGATCCTTCTCCCCTCCAACTTGCCAACTTTAGTTGGCGGGACAAATTGCCGTAGAAATCTCCATTTATGAGTGCCGATCAGCACCGATAAGCTGATCGGGGCTACTAGAATACAGCCGGTTTCAAAAAGTGCAGAAAAGTGCCGATAAGTGGGTTATCGGCAGCCGCATGCCGATAAATTTTTATCGGAAGAAAAAATGCCGATTTTGACCACTTATCGGCGCTTACTGAATCTCAAATGCAATTTTGGCGGGAAAATGCAGATAAAAGCCTTATCGGCACTTACTGCATGAGGCCCCTGGTCTCCCGTGACAATCCCTAAGATAACAATTAAAGAAGATGTAATTGTTATGGGAGACTTCAATCTGCCAGATGTAGACTCGCATGTGTCTGTTGCAGGTTTGGCCAGAAGCCGGGCCATCCTGGATTCCTTGCAGAGGCTACTCTCAGGCAATTGACGAGGAAGCCCACTTGCAAGGAAGCAACACTAGACTCAATACAGTCAGGGCAGGTGCAACCACTAGTCGAATTAGGCGGGAAATGTTGAGGGAGACACCGGTATAGCTGACCATCTTAATTATTTTTGTTCAGTCTTCACAGGTGAATGGGAGGGACCACAGTTAGGGAGCGGGGATATGAATGGAAAGGAAAGTCCATTTACAGAAGAGAAAGTCATAATGGACCTTTCAAAAATGAAAGTAGACAAGTCAGTGAGGCCAGGCAGGATACATCCAAGGATATTAATAAAGCTTAGGGGCGTGCTGACAATACTATTAACATAACTATTTATTTAACCAGCAAAGCGCAAATGTAGTCCCACTTCACAAATGCACAAATAGGGTAGAGGCAAATATCTGCAAGCCAGTGAGCTTGACGTTAGTAGTGGAAATGCTACTAGAACAAAAGAATTGCTGAATATCAAAAGTCCAGCAACTTACAAGCTCCTCGGCAGTATTGATTTACTGAGGGGAGATCATGTCAAACAAACCAAATAGATTTTTTTGACAGGGTGACTAAGGTAATTGACCAGTGTAGAGCAGTAGATATAGTTACATTATTACAAAGTAGATGAGGTTGAAAAAAAACACGTCTATCAAGTTCAATTCATGTTAAATTTAGTCAACTGAGATACTCATCCTATAGTTTTATTTATGTTGATCCAGAGGAATGCAAACAAAAAATCCCAGTGAAATATTATTATGTCTCATAAGGGGGAAAACATTTTTTTTCCCTGACTCTAGTAAAGGTAATTAGATTTCTACCTGGAACAACATCTGTCCTATGTTTATCTTCCTTGATACTATATATCCCTATATACTTTTCCTTTCTTAAAAAAAATGAAATAAAAAGTCTAGCCTTTTCTTAAAGATTTCTATTTTGTCTGCTATTCAGAGATGGGGGAACGAGTACAAATCCGTTTCCCAGACATTCCGCAGATTGTTTAAACCAAATACACCACCCCACCAAAATCCCTCTGCGAATTGGGTATTAAAAAAACAAAATAAAAACAGACTTAGAGAGGAGAGAGATTCAATTTAGTAGCATCTCCAGTTGTAAATATATCCCCTCAAACTTCCCTAGAAATCAACTAGGGAGGCATGCCGGTGCTGAAAAAGGAGTACACCTGAGGTTCCCTGGGAGATATGCTAATGACTATGCTAATGGCAATGAATATAATAAAGTATATTTAAATAAGTCCCATCCCACACTAAGTAAAAGGATTTCCACACCATGTATATAGGGTTGATAAGTCTAAGGCAACAACCTAATGATTGGAATGGTGTACTGGTGTCAAACCCAAAAGGACCAGAACCCGGAACCACTCCCTACTTTATTTGGACGGAGGTTTGAATGGAGATATAGATACAGCTGGAGACACTACTAAATTGAAAGTCTCTCAGGATTTCTTTCTCTGAAAAGAAATAAATGGCGGATCGGTATTTTTTTAAACTGATCCGTGGATAAAGGAACCGGGCGATCCGAGGCAGATCCAAATCCACAAAATAAAATCGCCCATCTCTAGTACCCATCGGTAGTAAATGCCACAATTTGACTCCATGTATCTTTACTGGAAATAACCATTTCCTTTGCTGATGGTGAAATCTTCTTTCCTCCAAACTCTAATTTTGTCCCATTTTGTTTGTGTGTAGCGTGACTATTCATGTTTCCTACATGCAAATCATTACATTTATCCGTGTTACACATCATCTGCTTACCTGCCCAAGCTTCCAGCCCAAGCTTCCAGACTATCCAAGCCCTTCCTGGAATTTCATCCTGCTCTGAATTTATTACCTTTACTACCTTACATCATTTATGGTCATCAGCAAAGATGGGGACTTTACTCTCTTTGTCAACCTGAAGGATTAATAAACAAGTTAAACCACATTAGCCCCAGTACTGAACCTTGAGGTACTCACCCTTACAACTTTTAGCCCAATCTCAAAATGTTCCATTTATGACAATTCTGTTGTCAATCATTCAAACAGTGTTGAATCCAGGTGCAGATATTTTCAACCAGGCCAATTTCCTTTATTTTGAAGACTAACCTCTTTTATGGCACTATATCAAAAGCCTTTGCAAAATCTAAGAAGACCATTATCATTGCCATGGTTCAATTTCCTATTTACCTCTTAAAAAAACTAATAAGGTTATTCTGTCCTGAACTATCTCTCAAATCCATACTGGTTGTTACTAATAATTTTATAATCTAAAAGTGTCACGACTGTGCTCGCCACAAACCTGGGTCGGACCGCGTGGCTGAGGTGGGGTTGTAAAAGCACCGACCTTAGACCGCGCAGGCTGATCCGGATTGCGCAGTTCGTAGTCGTACGTAGCAGGATCAGGACAGGAGAAGCAGCATCGTCGGTGGACACGCCAGGGTCAGGACTGGAGACATCAGGGTAAACGTTGTTCAAGCAGGAGTTCGGCAACAGGTAGTCAGGAGAGCCCCGCTTCAGCTTAGGAGCGCGGGAGTGGCCTCTGCGCGTGCGGCGACCATGGCCCATGGTACTGGTCTCAGGAGGTGGTAGACAGACCGCCTAGCTGCACTGGTAAACCAGTGCTTCAGCGCAAGAGTCCTGAGCAGGCTGGGGAATCCTCCGTTTCAGCGCAGGAACCAGGACACGGCCTCTCTAGATTAGGGAAAGAGTAGGCCCCAGGAACCAGGAAGCTGAAGATACACAGGGAAACCTCCGCTTCAGTGCAGGAAACCAGGAACAGACCGCTGCATGAATATAGCAGCCGGTCACAGGAAACAAGGAGCTGAAGTAACAAGGAGAGTACTCAGCTTCAGCACAGGAAACAGGAACTGACCGCTGCATGAGACTAGCAGCCGGTCACAGGAACCAGGGAGCTGAAGACAACAAGGAGAGTACTCCGCTTCAGCACAGGAACAGACCGCTGCGTGACACTAGCAGCCGGTCTCAGGAACCAAGGAGACAGACAAGACAAGGCTTATGGCAGAACACAGAGACATCCAGGAAGGACTATGCTCGACAGGGAGCATTGTGGGAAAGCAGTACTTAAAGGTCAGAGAACTAATGGCAGAAGGGGCGTGTGGCAGTATTGCTTTGGTGAGTGAATCCAGGCTGCAGTAAATATCAGGGGAAGTGTTCCAGGACTGCACAAGTCTGCAAGGTAAGGCAAACATTAAACCGAGGAGCGGATTCCTTACAAAAAGATACTCCTGAATATTATCCCTTAATAAACATTTAAGTAGCTTCCCCACTATTAATGGTCTGCAATGTGGATGAGGTATGCTGAAGATAATCTATGAGATATAGTGGTGTGAAAAATAAAGTACACCCTCTTTGAATTCTATGGTTTTACATATCAGGACATAATAACAATCTTAGCAGGTCTTAAAATTGGGTAAATACAACCTCAGATGAACAACAACACATGACATATTACACCATGTCATGATTTATTTAACAAAAATAAAGCCAAAATGGAGAAGCCATGTGTGAAAAACTAAGTATACCTTATGATTAAATAGCTTGTAGAACCACCTTTAGCAGCATTAACTTGAAGTAATCGTTTTCTGTATGACATTATCAGTCTCTCACATCGTTGTGGAGGAATTTTGGCCCACTCTTCTTTACAACGTTGCTTCAGTTCATTGAGGTTTGTGGGCATTTGTTTATGCACAGCTCTCTTAAAGTCCAGCCACAGCATTTCAATCGGGTTGAGGTCTTAACTTTGACTGGGCCATTGCAACACCTTGATTCTTTTCTTTTTCAGCCATTCTGTTGTAGATTTGCTGGTATGCTTGGGATCATTGTCCTGTTGCATGACCCAATTTTGGAAAAGCTTTAGCTGTCGGACAGATGGCCTCACATTTGACTCTAGAATACTTTGGTATACAGAGGAGTTCATGGTCGACTCAATGACTGCAAGGTTCCCAGGTCCTGTGGCTGCAAAACAAGCCCAAATCATCACCCCTCCACCACCATGCTTGACAGTTGGTATGAGGTGTTTGTGCTGATATGCTGTGTTTGGTTTTCGCTAAACGTGGCGCTGTGAATTATGGCCAAACATCTCCACTTTGGTATTGTCTGTCCAAAGGACATTGTTCCAGAAGTCTTGTGGTTTGTTCAGATGCAACTTTGCAAACCTAAGCCATGCTGCCATGTTCTTTTTAGAGAGAAGAGTCTTTCTCCTGGCAACCCTTCCAAACACACCAAACTTGTTCAGTCTTTTTCTAATTGTACTGTCATGAACTTTAACATTTAACATGCTAACTGAGGCCTGTAGAGCAGCGGTGCGCAAAGTGGGGGGCGTGCTCCCTTGGGGAAGCGCAAGATTATGTATGGGGGGCACGGGCTGCGTGCGGGGAAACCTGGGGGCGGACAAAGCTGTGCACGGGCGGCCAGAAGCTCCGTGCTGAGGCTGCTTCCCTGCTCTGTCTTGCAGAGGGGGCGGGGCCTTGCGGCGGGGCGGGGCGGAGCCTTGCGGCGGGGCCCTCCCTGCACACAGACAAGCCCTCCTCCTGTCTGTTACCTGCCCGTTTTCACCAGCTCATGGGGTGACCTGAGCAGGCTTAGTTACTCCCTCCACCCACCCACCCACCAGGTGTGTGTGTGTGTATAAATGTGTGTGTATATGTATATGTGTGTTTGTTGTGTATATCTGTTGTGTGTGTATTATGTGTATATATATCTATATATATATTGTGTGTGTGTATATGTGTGTCGTATGTATTGTGTGTTTGTGTGGTGGTGTGTGTGTGTGTGTGGTGTGTGGGTGGTGTGTGTGTGTTGTTGTGTGTGTGTGTGTGTGTGTGTGTGTGTGTGTGTGTGTGTGTGTGTGTAATCTCCGCTCCAGATCCTTTAGTCGTTTGTATCCCGACTGTCCAAATTAGAATGTTATTGCTATATATATATGTGTGTGTGTGTTTGTGTATATGTGTGTTTGTTTGTGTATATATGTGTGTGTTTGTGTGTGTGTGTGTGTGTGTGTGTGTGTGTGTGTGTGTGTGTGTGTGTGTTGTGTGTGTTGTGTGTGTGTGTGTGTGTGTGTGTGTGTGTGTGTGTGTGTGTGTTGTGTTTGTGTGGGTGTGTTTGTCCTCTTCCCCCTCCCCTTTCCCTTTAGTCGTTTGTGTCCCGACTGTCCAAATTAGAATGTTATTGCTGAGCCTCCCCGGAGCGAAATCCGGATTTCTTAATAACGGGGTCATCAAGGATTGTTTTGTGGTTAGCTTGTGTCTAAATTTGGCATTCCCCCATACCGCCAAGGTGTTCGCCACAGCCTGTAGCAGCGTCCCTATTGTGTTTCCACATCGTTTGGGAAGCCAGATTAAATCGTGCAGTCTACAGGTGCACAGCAGCCTTTCTCCAGTGCCACCCATCTCCGCAGGGACGGATCTGAATGCCACTGGACAATTTGGCTCAATTGTGCTGCCTTGTAATATGCCAACATGCAAGGTACCGCCAACCCCCCTTTTGTAGCTGGCCTTTTTAGGATGCCTTTCGCTACTCACGGGCCTTTGTTGTTCCAAATAAAATTCAGTATTCGAGACGGTAATGAGAGGGTCTGGAATAGGTAAAGCACCTTTGGTAGGAGATTCATTTTAATGCTATGAATTCTCCCGAACCAGGAAATGCCATACCCTGCCCATACTCCGAGATCCTCTTTTAGAGTCTTAAACAGCTTCGGGTAATTGGCTTTGTATAGGGATTTATAATCTTTGGTAATGTATACCCCTAGATATGTGATAGAGGAGGCTTGCCATTTGAAATTAAAGTTTGTTTCAATTAATTTTTCTACTGGTTGTGGCAGATTTATGTTGAGGGCTTCTGATTTGGTCTGATTGATTTTAAACCCCCGAAATTTGATTGAATTTTCCCAGAATCTCAAAGTCATTGGGCAGAGAGGTGAGTGGTTTGGACAGTGTCAGAATCAGGTCGTCTGCGTACAGTGCCACTTTGTGGGCTTGGTCCTTTACATCTATCCCTGAAATATCGGGGCTTAGGCGGATGTGTGCCGCCAGAGGTTCAACACAGGGCGAATAACAGCGGGGACAGGGGGCACCCCTGTCTTGTCCCGCTACAGATATTGAATTGCTCTGAGGGGAAGCTCTGGTGTCGAACCCTCGCCATAGGGCCGTTGTATAGCGCCAGTATGGCCTCCAGTACTCGTCCCTATGCTCTCAAAGCCAAATGCTCTCAAAGTTTCTCTCAGGTACTGCACCGACACACTTTATTCGAGCAAATACCCGGTATGTACCTGGCAGATACCTGGAATGCGCCACTCCTCACCTCTGACAAGCCCCGTTGCATTTGCCTTCCCAGCCTGGGTTCATGCCTGGCTGATGGGCGGCTGATCTGTTAAATGATAATGATTAGGATTTAATAGGCTGCAATGCTTCGCGTGTCTACCAGATGGCATAAATTCATGAATTGTAATGCAGTATATATATATATACTGTGCAGTATTGCAGCCAGCGGGAATAAAATGCTTCAATCCCTGCTTGGAAAATAACTCAATGCACTCGGGCAGAAAACAGTCACAAACCTCAATACACCCGGGTATACCCGAATTCGTGGGACTAGCCAAGCTCGAATAAAGTGTGTCGCCAGTGTAGGGCCCGTCTATCATATCGAAGGCCTTCTTCGCACCCAGACTTAATATCATTGACGGGATGTTACATTTTTTGGCCAGATCGATCAAATCTATTATCTGTCTGGTATTGTCTGCTGCTTGTCTGCCTCCGATAAACCCTACCTGATCCGGGTGTATTAGTCTGGGAAGGACGATACCCACACTGTTGGCTAATAGTTTAGAAAAGATTTTTATGTCGGAATTAATCAGGGAGATGTGCCGGTAGCTCTTACAGTCTGCCGGGTCTTTGCCAGTTTTATGGATCAGTGAGATTGAAGCTTGGAGCATTTGAGCTGGGAAGGAGGCCCCTGCGAGTATTTAATTAAAAAATTTCAGTAGTTGCGGAGCTAGAATTTTGAGTTATTTTTTATAATATAAATTTGAGAAGCCATCTGGACCTGGGGCCTTAGCTGACTAAAGTGATTTTATTACCTCGGATAGTTCCTCTAGCGTAAAGTCCCCCTGTAGCGCTTCTCTCTCTCCTCTGCTCAATTTGGGTAGTTGTGCCTCTTTTAGAAAATCTTTTAGTCTCTCTCCTGTTTTTTGTGTGTGGCTGACCTTATCTCCGTCGTAGAGAGTCTCGTAGTACCATTTAAATTCCTCTACAATTAGTCTAGGATTGGAGGTAAGGTCCCCCCCTGAGTTCGAATTGATGAGATACAGTAATTTGGAAGCTTGTTGCGTAGCTTGTTGGCAAGTAAGGTATCTGGCTTGTTGGCTTTTTCGTAGAACTTACGCTTAGACCAGGCCAACTCCCTTTCGGCCTGGGAGGTCAGCAGCAGATTAAGTTTGATTTTAGTGTCCGAGATCTCCTTCAGGGTGTCGCTCTGTTTATTGTCTATGTGACGTTTGGTTTCTTTTATATTTATTAGCCAAGGGTACAGTACATACTGATTAATGTACTCATCTAACAATGTTTTAAATATTACCCAGTTATTCTGTATTTTTTCCGTCAAGAACTTCATTCCAATTTTTCATTGTAGATTCTTCCTTTGTTTACCGGAATTTGCCTTTTATAAAATTACGAATTTTTGTTCATCCCATATAATGCTATTATTTTTTCAAATGAAACAATATTGTGATCACGTTTTTCCAAATGTTCCCTCACTTGAATATTTATTATTACTTCTACGTTGTTTGAACGTATTAGGTCCAGTAATGCCCTTTTTTCTAGTTGGATCCTCCATAATTTGGGCTACTGTATCTATTTGTCTTTTGGTTCACCCAAAAACTTGTTTCCTTTAGTTCTACTCCTAATCTCATTACTCCAGTCAATATCCGGATAATTAAAATCCCCCATAATTAAAATGACCTTAAGGTGCCTTTTCCATATGCAAAAGTAGTTTGGCTTCTGCAGTCTCACAAATATTTGGTGGTTTATGACAGATCCCTACTAAGGGGCCTATGCAGAGAGCTCAGATAAGTCTTTTCTCGCCAGGTTCTCGCCAAAAGTGCTTACTGCGATTCAGTAAGCTCTGAGAAGTTGGCGCAAAATTCGAGATTCGCAAATTTTTTGGCGGAAAAAAATAATTCACCAAACGCTTGGCGAGAAGCCACTTCTTGCCGCTGTTCACCAGTTTTTGAAACTCGTGGTATTCTACAAGCCCCGATCAGCTTCTCACAGCTATTCGCGACTCAAAAATTGAGATTTTTTCTCCAAAACGCCCCGCCAGAAAAAGTTGGCAAGAAGGTGGGGAGAAGCTGGCGAGAAGTGCCGAGACTGGACTTAGAAGAAAAAATGCATTTTTCCTGCCTCGGATTGATGCCGGGGTTTCCGGAGCTGATAAACATTAATATCACCACGGAGGCCCCGGCATGAATCCGATTCATGAAAAATGCATTTACAGCCCACTTCATTACCTTAGCGGCTAACCACTAAGGCAATGAAGGGGTTAACCACCCGTGCCAGGTTTATTGTGGGTAGCGGGGTGGATAAAAGGGGTATTTGGCCCTTGGTGGGTGTTTAAACCTTGCAGGGAGGTTGCGGATGGACTTAACCCCTTCATTACCTTAGCGGCTAATACCGCTAAGGTAATGAAGGGGTTAACTCCAGCTACCCTCCCGCAAGGTCTAAACACGCATCCTTGGGGCTAATACCCCCTTCATCCACCCCGCTACCCACAATAAAAAGAATGCACATAACAGTCCCACTACCCATCTTCTAGGCCCACAATAAACCTTACAATATCTAATACACACACACCCCCGCACCCGCCCCCTAACATATGCAGTACAATAATTGTCAAAATTACTATTATCCACATATGAATAATAGTGAATTTGCCCATTTAAAATACAACATTAAGCAGCATAAATAAAATAAATAAATATTGCACTCACCCTTGCCAGGCTGCAACGATGAAGGCCGTCCTCATCCTCATCCCCTCATCCCATTCATGCCCTCCGGTGCTGCAAACAATACAGAAGAATAAAATGAGACAATCTAATGTCCCCTAACCCCTTAATAACCTTAGCGGTTAGTAAACGCTAGAGTAATTAAGGGGTTGACCCAGCCTCCCCCACTACCCACCTGGGAGGCCTAACCATCCAACCTTGGGGCTAATACCCCCTTTACCCAGCCCCACTACCCACCTTCTAGGCCCCACAATAAACATTACCATATTTATTAAACAATACATAACCCACCCCCTGTGCCCCCCATAAAACATGATTTATTATTTTACATACAGGATTAATACCCCAGGCCAACGGACGGTCCCCGGTGGGCCCGATGGGTGTCCGCAGGTCTCACAGTGCACTCCGGGGGGTGCCCATAGGTGTCTGGGGGCTTCTGGGTGGTTCCTGCTATGCGCAGTGGGCCTCCAGGTGGTCCCAATCTATATCCCCAATCTGATTGGCTTTAGTAGACCATGTGACTCCCTTTGGATGATGTCACATCCTTTCTCCCAAAACCTCTGTCACATGGTCTACTACAGTCAATCAGATTGGGGATATAGTTCTCACGACCTGATTGGCTCAAGTACCATGTGACGACGGCCATCTTGCTTTTGATGTTGTCATGTTAAAGGGAAAGGAAGCACAGCCATTCTGATTGGCTGGCTTCATTTCCTTTGCATGATGTCACCAATGACCTCACCAAAAAAAATCACATGATTTCCACTGGCCAATCAGGCCCGTGGGAACCATTTGATGGAAATGTGACGTCATAGGCCTATAAAAGCCTATGATGCCTCATTTTTTAGCAAGAAGCCGAGGAGGAAGGACCTCCTCTCCCAAGAAGAGGACAAGGGTGTGCCGGAAGAAGATACAGATGAAGAAGAAGAGACAGGGTGTTACTGAGAGGTCTGAGAGGTCTCCCACACTCAGTGGTGAACCTGTACCCTGGGAAGAATTAATAACTGCTACCTGCGGGCTGCTGTATCTTGGCGCATATCCATCCGCATTTGAATCTGCTCCGGTTGGCGCGCTTCAGCAGGCAAGGCAGGAGGGGTGTCTACAGCGGTCAGCTTCCACGCCAGCATCACGTGTCCACGGGGACAGAGGCGGAGGTCACAGAGACAGAGACTCCACGTGTGAGCCCAGGAGTTTGCTACAGCAGCGACCATCACAAGAGGGGAACTCTTTAACAATATCCATTGCCTGATACCCTCTTACGTTTGGTAAGCAGGAACCCCCACTTGAGTTGGAGTATCCTACCAGATCCTATATATGTTTTTATGTATTTTTATGTATTTAATAATTACCTTATTAAATGGTTTGTAATTTGTCACCTGTTGTTCTCAGCGTCTGTCTCATGTTGCATGTTATATGTGTGTTTAACAATACACTATGTTTGATTTTCTTTCCTTACATGTGTACCCACCCACGTGTGGAGCATCATACCAAAGGGAGATATCCCCGACACTGGTTGTATAAATTTATTTGATTTTTATCATATATATGGTATATCACTAGTGCAGAGCGCCATAGATATAATTTGTTGCCATACTCATCACCTGACTGGGGGTCAGGATTATATCTCAGGCTGCCTGCCTATTGGGATATAGCGCTACCTATTTGCTTTCCATTCTTTGCCCATTACTGTACTGTATGTGTTGCAGGGGGGGAGGGGGATTTATTTCATAGTATTTATGTATATATTTTTTATTTTGGGCACAGGATTGGTACTGCAAGCAAGTGGGGACCGGACACCTGCCGGACCACCGGGGACCCCTGTGGGCCCCCGGACACCCGTGGGGACCACCCTAGGGCCACCGCCGGCCTATAGTATAGCTATAGTATAGACTCTTTGACAAAGCCCCACAGGGGTGAAACGCGTTAGAGTTCACAGCGGGTCTATCCCCTCTTTAATTCATTTTTGCTTATGGTTAAATATATTTTTTTGATAGCACAGTCCAGCCTCACATCTTTTGCATAGCAGTGCCCGCTGATCTTCTCCCTTCACTGAGAGGTGTTCGTTTGCTTGTCTATACAGGCAGGAGCACGCATACCCGGATGGAGCCAGGAGATGCAGTAAGTGACTTTCATATATCTTACCGAGCCGTCCCAGGTGAATCAGCCACATATGCGGGATTTATATCTACAGGAGTCTGTTGTCGATTGAGAGACCACCTCCGGTCAGCCCTTCCTTACTGCTAGGCTATTCCCTATACTAGGGGTTAAGTCGGTTTGACTTGGCTTGTTTCATATACTCATATCACTGCCCTGACTCCAAATTATCCGGATTCATCTGCAAAACTACATATACTTTTATATATTTGGATTATACACTCTGCAGCGCTCGTCATTTTGGGTTTTTTTTCCATCCCAATGTTTTTCCAGTCACTAGATACAATTGGTGCACTGCTAGAGAGAGGGCAGGGCTCAAAAAGGGGTGTGCCAGATCCTGTTTCAGAAGAGGCAGGGGATGTGACTTTGTAAATGGTTGGTATAGAAACAAAAAATGCTTCTTACATTAGAATTCATTTTAAATGTAATTTAGAATTGCTTTTTTAAAAAACCGCTTCAAGTATTTTCTCATAGTACAGAACTGATGTATTAAAAACACACACATGTAGGATATTGCTTGGTCTGCAGCTTTAAGGGGGGCTTGATGGCGATTATAGAGGCCCCGTGCTCTTCCCCACAATAATTAAACTGTTTTTTGGGGGAGAGCGCGGGGTCTCTGTAAGTGTCACTTACCAGAGTGGCATCTACTCCCGCAATGTCGCGTTGTCATGACAATGTGACATCGCATTCGGTCACCTCTAGTGCTCAACTCCAGTCCTCAAGCCCCCCCCCACCCCCCGCTCCCAAGAGGTCCGGTTTGCAGGATATCCCAGCTCCAGCACAGGTGACTCAATCAGTGGCTTTGCTGAAGCTGGGACTGATTGAGTCAACTGTGCTGAAGCTGGGACTGAAGCTGGGATATCCTGAAAACCTGACCTGTTAGGGGGGCTTGAGGACTGGAATTGGGCTGCTGAATACAGTCTTCACCCAGGTGGCTTTACATCCTGTTACCAATGATCATGTTCCCTCTTAGGTTTGCAAAACGTTGCTGTGTGTCCTTATTGCACTTGACTCTGTCCATGTATTGATCACTTACTTATACTATTGTTAGTGACCAGGGTATATAATAGACAATAGTATTTAATGTAGTATAGGCACAGTATAGCAGTGATGTTATTGTGCGATTCTGTACGTGGGACAATATTGCCATCCTGTGATATATACATTATTTTTATATACGATTATAGTAATAATAAAAGGTAGTTCATGAATGCCCGTCAATGTGGCTTCTTTTCCTCGTTGCTGTTTTTGCTAATATATAATATAATAAATATTTGCTAATATTTTGGAATATATAAGTATATTCCTCTGTGACGTGTACGTCTGTTACAAGTCGTATACGTATACATTTTCAATCTTGTGCTTGCACACATATCCCCTTTCTCTGTGATAAAGACGATAAGACATCTGGCTCAGGGGTTTCTTTGTTTTTGAGAGCTGTCTGTTAGAAAAAAATATCCAGATAGGGAATTCATGTAATGGGGAAGTACATGGAGTTGGTTTATAGCACACATAAAACGTTCAGGAATATAATGAGCAGGGCCGACTGAAAATGTGAAGGAACAAGACTTACAGGAGCAAGCCAAGCAATATCCTATGTGTGGCTTTTAAAAATAATAATACAGTTCTGTAGTATTAGATAATACTTACTACCTTTTTTTATTTTAAAATTCAATTCTTAATGCCATTTTTATGAGTTTTAATATACTGAGCATCCTTTGATTTCTATAGCAGATTTTATCCCCACCTCCCCAGCAGTGCAAGATCTGTGTAACACTTTCCTGTTTGTGATCATTTGTTGCCAATATTCCCAGCAGTTTGAGCTGCAAACTGTAACAATAAATAATGTTACCTTAGTAATGTAAGAATACATTGTAGCTGCTGAGTTACGCTGACTGAAGGATTGATTTGAAACAGAAAGAAGCCAGAGTGAAACCTGGGAAGCAGGATGTTGCTGATCGATCACTGGAGAACGAATCGATCAGCAGGTTAGTTCATTAGTTTTCAATAAAAGTAATCAAAGGCAGCAAATATAAAAAAATTAAAAATATGTATTTTCATATAGTTTTAAAAAGATGCCATGAAAGACATTGATCTGCGGTTGCTACTGGTCACATAAAAAATGTGCGGTCCCTCTACGAAAAGGCCTGGTGTGGGGCCAGAATGGTGAAGGTAGGTCACGTTGCGGAGGATCTCACCTCGCAAAAATGGTTATATAAGAACCGATACAAATAACCAGCCAAGATACTGGGCCTAAACAAGAATGGAAACACTGGTCAAGCCTAGTAGCTTGATACCATGGCTCCGAATATACCCTAATGCGGAGAAACCAGCATTTTTAAAGAAGGTTTTGAAAAGGGTTTTAGCATTCGTGTACAAGGCGAGCTAAAGGTCAGGCAAGTTAGTCACAACTTTAAATCAGCCACAACACATAGCCATATAGTACACGAAATAATCAGCAAAGAATTCAAAATTGGGCACATGGCTGGCCTTATTGCCAACCCACCACTGCCCGACTTCATCAGATCCCAGTTGGGTGTGGTTCCCCAAAAAGCAGCAGGTACATTTATCCTTAAGCAGCACTTTTCTTTCCCTACGGGTAACTCTGTTATTGATGTGATAGATCAGGAAGTATGCCAAGTTCAATACCAATCATTTGATAAGGCCGTAGACATAATTAACTCATTCGGGAAAGGGACACTCATGGCCAAATTTGACATAGTCAGCATTTCGGAACTTACCCCTGGATACAAGTAGTTTCAGATACATGGGATGCAAATCTGAGAGTTCATATTTCATTGACAAATATTTCCCCGTGGGTTGCGCCATAGCATGCGCACACTTAGAAATGTTTAAGTCATTTTGGCATTGGTGTGTAGCTCAGAAAACAAGAGTGAGCACAACATCCCATTATCTAGAGGATTTCTTCTAAATGACCCATCCCAACTCCCAAATGGGCAAGATGCTTTTGGATACTTGTATTGACCTTATACAGGAGCTATGAGTGCCTATAGCAAAAGATAAAACCTACAGTTCCCATATAAACATTATGATTCTTGGTATAGAAATCGGCACGGTAGCCAGGGAGTTTCGACTACCCAAGGATAAAGTGACTAAACTCAGAAGGCTTATACTATAAGTGATTGCAGCAGGGCTTAAAAAGTTACACTCAAACAGATGCAGTCATTACTAGATCTACTTAACGGTACATGCAGAGTAATACCCATGGGCAGAATCTTTAGCAGAAGATTAGAGAGAGCTACAGTACAGCTGGAATAAATAGACTGCAGCACTGCATCAGAATTACTAAGGAGCTGAGGACAGACCTGAGGGTATGGGAAGTTTTCCTTAACAGTTTAATGATAAGCGGCTATGGGTTAAAAACGGCCAAACAAATCAAGAGCTGCAATTGTTTATGGATGCAGCGGGGACACAAAACTTTGGGGGCTGAGAGGCAGTGAAGAGGTTAACTCTCTCACTGTTTTATTGTTCCAGGCATAGGAGACCGCACCCTACCCTACAGGTTTGCCAGGATCTTCCAATCAACCCCTGATTGGAAAGAAAGTTTAAAAGACAGGCAGCAGGCTCCCTGACAGAGTTTCCCAACCAACAAAAGGGCAGATTCCCCCAGGACTTGAGCGTCACTGCCTGCAAGAAAGCAGGGCATCACTGCTTGCAAGGGAGCAGGGCATCACTGCTTGCAAGGGAGCAGGGCGTCACTGCCTACAAGGAGCTCGGCGTCACTGACTACAAGGGAGCAGGGCGTCACTGCCTGCAAGGGAGCAGGGTATCACTGCCTGCAAGGGAACGGGGCGTCACTGCCTGCAAGGGAACGGGGCGTCACTGCCTGCAAGGGAACGGGGCGTCACTGCCTGCAAGGGAGCAGGGCGTCACTGCCTGCAAGGGAACGGGGCATCACTGCGTGCAAGGGAGCAGGGTGTCACTGCCTGCAAGGGAACGGGGCATCACTGCGTGCAAGGGAACGGGGCGTCACTGCGTGCAAGGGAATAGGGCGTCACTGCCTGCAAGGGAACAGGGCGTCACTGCCTGCAAGGGAGCAGGGTGTCACTGCCTGCAAGGGAACAGGGCGTAACTGCCTGCAAGGGAACAGGGCGTCACTGCCTGCAAGGGAACAGGGCATCACTGCCTGCAAGGGAACAGGGCGTCACTGCCTGCAAGGGAACAGGGCGTCACTGCCTGCAAGGGAACAGGGCGTCACTGCCTGCAAGGGAAGAGAGAGGAGTGAGATGGGAAGAGAGGGGAGTGAGAGTGAGAGAGGGGACACGTATATTGGAAGAGAGGATCTGAATGTGCCTGCTGCCTACCGGCTGCCCTGGAGGAGTGAGGGGTCCTGTTAGAAACTTGTAGAAAGGGAGGGGGCCTGCCAAGCTGCCTGCTGAAAGGTGCCCACAGAGGTGTCTGTCAGGGGAACCTCCCTTCTACCAGTCTACAGCAAGCTTCCTGGACAGGCACCTCCACGGACACCTTCCAGCAGGCAACCTCTGCGGATCGGGCCAGATTAGGTTTGCCGACAGGATAGTGAGGGAGAGACAGTAGCTGGGTGTTGGCAACCTGCATAGAGCTGCAAGTAGCAGCGGAAAGAGCCGCATGTGGCTCAGGAGCCGCTGGTTGCCGAACCCTGCTCTAGCCTCTCTGGAATACACCAAAAACGGCAGCAGATCTGCCTCCAATGTCTCGCTCCACTTCTCGTGTCGGCGATGGCCTTGCCGTATGGGAACGTCTGCATCTGAGCACGCACCACAGCACGGTGTCCCAGTAGAATCAGGATGGCTGGCTGGTCTGTACGGTGACATCAGAGTGGCAAAAAAACCTTGCGTTTCGCATTTGTCAGAATATCGGCTTCCTCAGGGGTAATACAAATCACACTGAGTACTTCTTTAGATTTATGTGTGCACAAAAGCCTTCTTCCTCTAGGTCCAGAGTGAGAAAGACATCACTAAGGCTTTTATTACAAGATGAATTCTCATAGGCTTGGGCAGAGAAGAGGGAATCAGTAATACTCGGCAGGCTGGAGATCATAATGGATGTAGCAAAATAAGTATGCAAAGGGCTAGAGAACTCCACTATTCAGAGAAGCTTTTGCAATGACTTTCTTGGGGGCTTTTAGAATTGGCGAATTTTTGGCCAAGTTTTCAAAATGCACTAATTTAAAATAGGCACAGCGACCTCAGCAGCAGACGAAGGTTTACTAGAGGAGCAGATAAAAAAAATTGGGGAAGTGGAAATCTATATATAGGTGTTAAAGTGCTAAAGCACTGGGAGATAGGTGCACGAAGGGGCAACTGGCACAGAGGGAGTGGGATACACCTCCCAGACAAGGGGCTCGACATGTTTATATTTAGTATTCAAAAGGCTTTAGAAGATGGAGTCACAGCGTTTGGGTGAGTGGTTAGTCCCATTTAAGAAGGCTTAATTGCCCTTCGGGTTCTGCCAAGCCAACCAGGTTAAGGATGCAGAAAAATGCAAAGAAGTAGGTGACGACTGTACGTTCAGGCCTGTGGTTAGTCCCAAGAACAGATTGGTAGGATGGAAGTGCCAGTTGTACTGTCAGCCCGGCTCTGCCCAAATCACAAGATAGAAAACCCTTGGGGCAGCTGTAGGATTGGGCCTGAGCAGCCACAGGGGGACTGTAACAGGGACGTATCCCTGTTAAAGAAAATGCCTCTAAATCCTGCAGGGAGCTGGTTAAGTGCAACATGCAATCAGCCAGACTCCACCTGCCTAATCAGAGCTCTGTGAAATAGTGTCATGTGAGACACAGGAAGAGGATTCCTTCACTCACAATTAGGGTTGACACAAGGAAGGACAGAGCAGAGATTCCCCTAGCCCACAACTGTTCTGACCTGGGGAACAACAAATGTCTTGAGCTGCAGAGGGACTGCAGGCTGACAGCAAGACAAAGGGGACAAGACCTCTATACCTGGACACAGACATTGCCATAGCACACAAGGGTGTGGACCCAAGAGAGCAGATAAGCCTTTCCCTACAACTACAAGAAACAGGTAAGAGACTTCCTTATGGGACTGTTGTATATCTACAGTATATGTATACATATTTGGGGTGATAATTAGCTTAGCTACCCAGTTGGAGAGGGCTGGACTAAATGTGTAGATATTCTCCAAAGCGCGGTAGGCCTTTCTTTTGTTTATTTTGAATGTTTTGCTGTGTTAAAGGAACAGGCGCAATAAAGCCTCATTTTAGTTTCACTTTAAACAGTCTCCCTTGCGTACCTCTACACACGTCTCTTACAGGGACTGTTCATCAAGCATCATGGGCGTGGGATGGATCTCAGCTGAATAAACAGCTGGTGAGAATCTCACCTCATGGTTGGTTCAGAACTGTTTTGAGTTCATGTGTTGGCTGGTGGGAAATGTGTGTGATTGTTAAATAAAGCTGTGACCTTTTTTTAACTTCCTCTTAAATCTGTGTGTTTCTCAATGATTTTTAAGTATGGTGGAACAAGGGATCACCACATTCAGCCTTTAAGGGTTAGAGTAGGAGTGACTAACTCGGTTGTATGACCCCCTTGCTCTAACCCAGGTGTGGCCAACTCCAGTTCTCAAGGGCCACCAACAGGTCAGGTTTTAAGGATATCCCAGATTCAACAGAGATGGCTTAATCAATGGCTCAGTCAAAGACTGCACCATCTGTGCTGAAGCAGGGATATCTGGAAAACATGACCAGTTAGTGGCCCTTGAGGACTGGCGTTGGCCACCCCTGTGTTAGAGCAAGGGGTCATACTCTGATGCTGGAGTGTGGCAAGTCCAAGGTTAATGTGAGCAAGTACTTCTTCACACAAAGGGTGGTGGATGCATGGAGTAGCCCTCCAGCAGAGGTGGTAGGGGCTAATACAGTAAGGGAATTCAAACATACTTGGGACAGACATCAGGCTAAATCCTAAATATAAAAGCAAGCTAAGGATGAAATGAGGTCTGAGATTTTACAGCAGATGGGAAAATGGGCAGGCTAAGGGTTTATCTACCATTAAATTCTATGGGGCACATGCATCAAATGTACAGGATACAACAAACTGAGCTTTGAGGGCTTTCAGCTTGCTGGGATTGTGTGTTTATTACGTGCATCAAATGGCCGTACGGGTTATTGCATTGGCTTGAACGTGAGTTGACACCAGAATAGGTGCGACCGCGCCGGCAGTTGATGCATGTTCCCCCATGCTTCTATATTTAGGTATTGCCATGTCTAATCTGTCATTAAACTTATCTGCTAAGAAACCAGTGTCCAATGTATACAACTTTAAATATTTATTAGATATGACACACACAGTTTGTTTGAAGCAAAACTCGAAGTGTGCATCTGTGATGGTCCCTCCTAGTTTGCTTTGTCTCCTGTAGTCAGTCCATCATTTGTAATAAAAGTTGTACCACTTTTCGCACGTGCCATGTGACTAGGTTTTTATGTGAATGGTTCTCGACACCAGTCCTCAAGACCACCCCAACAGGTCAAGTTTTGAGGATATCCCTGCTACAGCACAGGTGGCTCAATCAGTTGTAAGTCTCTCTCACCTTGTCAGGATGCGGGGTCCGTGCAGGCCGCGCCTAGATATGCTGATGAAATAATGATGGGCGCCAGGAACTTTTATAGTATTAGCAAGGGCTTTATAGACAGCTATCCGCAATGCTCCTCACACATTGACATTACCCAAAATGCTCCTCACACATTGACATTACCCACAATGCTCCTCAAACATTGACATTATCCACAATAGACATACGTCTGTTATCTTCACAGTGTTTGTACTAAATATATCTTCCTTAGTTTGCACCCACTCAAAGCAGCAAAACATGTAACATTGTGTGTTTTTTTTAATAAATCAGTTCTGTAGTATTAGATAATAGTGACTGTTTTTTTTCTTGTTAATTCAACTCTTAATGCCATTTTAATGAGTTTTAAAGCATCCTTTGATTTCTATAGCAGGTTTTAGCCCACCTCCCCAGCAGTGCAAGATCTTTGCAACATTTTCCTGTTTGTGATAATTTGTTACCTATGTTCCCAGCAGTTTGAGCTGTAAACAGTAACAATAGACAATGTTACCTTAGTAATATAAGGATACATTGTAGTTGCTGAGATACACTGACTGAAGTGTTGATTGAAATGGAAAGGCGGACTTTGTTAGTCACACAATCAGTATTTTACTGATTTATAACAGGAGCACCAAACGATTACCAGCTCAGGTAAGAATGTAGAACTGTCACATACTTTACATATACAAATAAGAAAGGGGGGGGGGGGGTTGTATGTATGCTTTAATGCTCTAGGAAGGTATTTAAGCTTGTTGCTGCTACCTTAAGTGGCTATGTTCTGCGTACCATCTATCAATTGGGCCCCATCTTTGGTTACCCTTACTATCATGAACCGCAGGATCATTATCGCGGTGCAGGGTACTGCATGCCACTCTTAGGCACTCTGTTTCTGAGGTCGCAGTGGTCCTCTTGGCAGGGCCAATCTGACTAGGTCCAAGGGTTAGTACTTGGATAACCCCAGTAGTACACAATTTTCCATTTTGTGAGTCTCTAACTTTCTGAAGTACCATGGCTACGGACGCTAATTGGTTGGGACACTTTCCCTAACTATAAAATAACAAACAGGGACAGGATAGTATACACTTAAACATATTTACATTACCAACAGTGAGGCCCCTCCAACTGTCTCTCCCAGAGAACTGAGTTCTAGAACTAAACATAACGTGAACGTTGTTTATTTTCTGCCAAGTCACTCTTTACCTGTAACGGAGAGCTCACCACGAACAGGGTGCGACCTCGGGGCCAAGGTGGGGATTGTGAATAAACCGACCTCCAGCCACGAGAGTATGTCCGGAGTATAGAATGTAAGTGGGTAGCCGGGTCGGGGTTGAAGAAATCGGGGTTGTCGTAGGTACCTGCCATGGTCAGGGCTGGAGAGGTGCTGATCATCGTAGGTAATGCCGGGGTCAAGAGTAGAGAAGTCAGGAGTCCAGATGCTAGCCAAGATCAGACATGGAGAGAGACTGGTACTAGGAACAAGATCAGGAGGCAGTAATGTAGTAAGCACTTCACACAACGAAGTCTTATGCTCAGCCATCTTGCCAAGGGGCTGTCTGAGCATAAATAGTACCATGGACCAATAGGAAGACTGCAGAGGAAGGAGCTCACCAGTACTACTCACTGTGATAGGCAGGACAGGGTTCTGCAGCAGCTGCGGAATAATGGACAGAAGCCAGGCCCTGATTCAGCGTGTGCATGCGCCATCCACACTTGGCGTGTGCATGCTGTGCGCTGCTGACGTCACCGTGAGGACGGAGCCTGGAGGCGGGACCAGTACTTCCCCAGCATGGGGGCCACACACGAAGCGAGGCCGACGGACAACACCTGCAGCACCGCGGGAGGTGCCACAGGAGAAAGGGGCAATGGAGAACCCAATCACGGGTTGAGGTGGGTGAGCACTGCGGAGAGCATGACGCAGGTCATCATAGATCCTTACAGTACCCCCACCTTCAGGAGCGACCTCCGGGTGTCTCAGGGATGGCTTGTGACGGTACTTAGAATGGAAAGCCCTGACGAGCCTGGGAGCTTGTATAAGATGCCGGGGTATCCAGGATCGTTCTTCTGGGACATAACTCCTCCAGTGGTCAAGATACTGTATGCCTCCCCAAGACATCCTGGAGTCCAGCACTGACTGTACCTCGATTTCCTGTTGCCCCTTCACGAGGAGAGGTTCAGGAGGTGAGGGCGGAGGAGAAGTTAAAGGGGTCTGGATATGAGGCTTCAGCAGCGAGGTGTGAAACACTGACAGGATTCTCATGGAGGAGGGAGGATGTAAACGGTACGCTACTGGGTTGACTCTTTCGGTGACGGTGAACGGACCAATGTGACCCCATTCCAGTACCTTCTCTCGATAGACAGGGGAGGTAAACAAGTGACCCTCTGGGACTTTGAGACCTTCAGGGATGTGGGCCTGACGTTGTGCAAAATTCTCCAAGGCATCAAACGTGTTGGCGGAGATTACGCATATAGAGGGGAGTATGGTCTCCTGATGATCATCCGTCTTGTCCTCCACCAGAAATTGCCGGAAGAGTGCGTCAGCCTTTACATTCTTTGAACTCAGTAAGTATGAAATAATAAAGTTAAAATGGGGGAAAAAAAGTGACCATCGAGCTTGTCGAGCCCCTAAGTGCCTTCTATGTAAAGCAGGTTTTTGTGGTCCGTCAAGATGGTAATTGGGTTCTCCGTGTCCTCTAGGAGATATCTCCACTCTTCTAAAGCCATCTTGATGGCTAGGAGTTCCCGGTTACCTACATCATAGTTCTGTTCGGAGGATGAGAACTTCTTTGAAAAAAAAGCGCATGGATGGAGTCTGGCTTGAGGAGTCTTTCTCTGAGACAAATTAGCTCCGGCCCGATATCAGACGTGTTTACTTCTAAAGTAAAAGGCAAGTTGGGATCCAGGTGTATGAGGATAGGTGCGTAGACGAAGGCGGTCTTTAAGCGATCGAAAGCTTGAATAGCAGCAGCAGACCATGAGGCGGTATCCGCACCTTTTTGTGTGAGGGCCGTAATGGGTGCTACCACAGAGGAGAAATTCTGGATGAATCTGTGGTAGTAAGTCGCGAATCCTAGGATGCATTGTATGGCTTTTTAGGTTGTGGGACGGGGCCAATCTAGAACCGCTTTCACCTTGGCTGGATCCATGGCCAGACCGGTGTCAGAGATGATGTATCCCAAGAAGACCGTAAAAGTTTGGTGGAACCGACACTTCTCCAGTTTAGCAAACAGTTGGTTCTCTTGCAGGCGCAGAAGTACCTGCTTGACATGACCCGAATGTTTCTGAATAGATTGGGAGAAGATACTGGACACCTAACAAGCTCCTATTAAACCCCCAAAATACCCACAACATATATATAAGCATATGAGTGTCAGAGGAGTGCTACTGAGCATGGCAATATGCATTAAAACCAGAGACATAACATAAAACACAGACAACCTCCTACTTAATTTAAGCTCACCCCCTCCCACATTTAAATGGTTATGGGCTCACTCCATAGCATCTTCCACTCAGGGGAACTTGCCTGCTTGCAGTTTGGCTGTGACATCTCTAATACAGAGTGCTTTTCCTGGTAATGTACAGGTTAATAAAAGCTTCAGTCAGACAGAACTTTGCAGCTAATATTGACAGATTTACTATAAATCATTCTTCCTGTTATTAAACAGGTTATTAAGAATTTATATTAGCGTTAGGGACCCCTGATATGTGGTCTGCCTTGGCGTTGGCTCAGGGGCTTACAACAATTTTGGCCAAAAATGTCAAACTAAAAGACCATTTACTTATTAGATATTTATCCATATATATTTAGGCACTGTACCGTGTATGAGTCTCACTAGATGTGCTAAAAACTGAGCTTTGTCTGTGTTTTATGTTATGTCTCTGGTTTTAATAGATTGGGAGAAGATCAGAATATTGTCCAGATAGACAACGACATATTGGTTGAAAAGATCTCTGAAAATTTCATTGACGAAATCTTGGAATATGGCAGGAGCGTTGCAAAGACATCCCGAAATTCTGCGTAGACCTCAGGTAGGTTTATCTTCTCTGCTTCCGGTACAGAAATTCCACGTAATTGTTTGGCGGTAACGACACACTTGTTGATGCAATGAGGACTCCATTGAAAAGGTTCTGTGTCAGTCCAGTCAATACGTGGGTTGTGTACTGTAACTGGAGCCAAGGATCACGTCGACTGAAGGGGTATGGATGGCATCCAGCTGGATCCTCTCCGTGTGATCCTCTCCTATCCGCAATTGAAAGAGAACGGTCTGAAGAGAGATAAATGCCGGTTGTAGAGGCAGGCTGTCAATGGCTTCCAGGCCAATAGGACGCTTCTTAAGAGTGAGGGGAATTTTTTTTCTCTCAGCGAACGCATGATCGATGAAATTGCCCCCTGACCCGGAATCCAGAAAACCTGTGCAGTGACATGGAAATTATCGCCAGTTAGCGTAAGGGGGACTAGAATCACAGTTGCCATTTTTTTTGTAGGGGAAGTAGATAGTGTTCCCAGTGTGATTCCCCTGACCCTCACTGGGAGTTGGCATTTCCCAACTTCTGGGGACAATTAAGTACCTGGGGCCCGGAGTTACCACAGTACAGGCAGAGACCGGCATTACATTGCTGTTGTTTCTCGCTGGAGGACAGCTTGTTGCCACCGAGTTGCCTGTGTCCCTTGGTATCTGACAGAGGTGGTTCGGTCGTGCCTGTGTAGAAACTGTGGTATCTTGGAGTACCTTGCCAGTGCCAGCTTCTTTCGGATCTCCTCTCCTGCAACCTATGGTCAACCCGAATACATAGAGCAATGAGTTCCTTGAGATCAGTGGGACGTTCTTGTGCAGCGAGCTCGTCCATTAGGGACTCAGAAAGACCTGAAGGAGGCTGTCAGTGCCTCGTCATTCCATCCGGTCTCAGCGGCTATGGTGCGGAACTCGAGGGCATATCGTGCGACGGGACGGTTACCCTGGGAGATGTGCAACAAGGAGGAAGCAGCAGTTACCTTGTGTCCAGGTGTGTCGAACACTCAGCGGAACTCCCAGGTGAAATGTGCAATATCATTGGTGAGATCCGATCTCCGTTCCCAGATGGGTGAAGCCCAGGCTAGAGCATTATCGGTAAGTAGCGAAATAATATATGCCACCTTAGATCTTTCAGAGAAGAATCGAGAGGGCATTAACTCAAATTGAATGAAGCATTGGTTCAAAAAACTGCGACACCCATTAGGGTCGCCACCATATCGATTGGGCAAGGGCAGTCGTGGTTCAGCAGTCGTGGTCATGGAAACCGGGGTGAGGACAGGGGTAGACGTTCTGGAAGAGATCGGGTAAGGAGAGGAGTTTGTGTCCGGTCAGTGAGAGATTGGACGGTCTGTTGCAGCTGCTCCATGCATTGATTGTTTTGTTATAGATATTTCTCTAGCTTGGAAAACACGCTGGCGTGCGTGCTCAAGACTCGCCCCACCTCAGCAGGGCCATGTTTGCGGGACTGAGCATACTGTAATGGAGTACTCGCCACAACCAGGGCGCGACCGCTGAGCCTAGGTGGGGATTGTGAATAAACCGACCTCCAGCCGCAAGAGCTGGTCCGGAGTGTAGATTGGTAGTGAGTAGCTGGGTCGGGGTTAGAGAAGTCTGGGTTGTCGTAGGTACTTGCCGTGGTCAGGGTTGGAGAAGTGCGGATCATCGACGGTACTTGCCTTGTTTGAGATTGGAGAGGTGCGGATCGTCATACGTAATGCCGGGGTCAGGAATAGAAAAGTCAGGAGTCCAGATGCTAGCCAAGGTCAGACATGGAGAGAGACTGGTACTAGGAACAAGGAACAAGATCAGGAGGCAGGGATGCAGTAAGCAGTTCGCACAATGAAGTCTTATGCTCAGTCATCTTGCCAAGGGACTGTCTGAGCATAAATAGTACCTTGGACCAATAGGGAGGCTGCAGAGGAAGGAGCTCACCAGTATCCCTCACTGTGATAGGCAGGATAGAGTTCTGCAGCAGCTGCGGAATAATGAACAGAAGCCAGGCCCTAATTCAGCGTGTGCGTGCGCTCTCCGCGCATAGCATGTGCGCGCTGTGCGCCACTGACGTCACCATGAGGATGGAGCCTGGAGGCGGGACCAGCGGGACCAGTACTTCCCCCAGCGTGGGGTCTGCGCGTGAAGCGAGGCCGACGGACAACATCTGCAGCACCGCGGGAGGTGCCACGGGAGGAAGGGCCGACGGAGCACCCAATCACGGGTTGAGGTGGGTGAGCACCGCGAAGAGCACGACGCAGGCAATCATGGATCCTTACATTACCATGTGATGGGAGATGGGTGTTACCCTGTGTGAGCCCACACAGTTAACCCATTAGGACCATTAACCCCCTAACTCACTAGTAGTCCAAAAGGGGTTAATGGTCCTAATTCCCTCTTTTATGACTAACCCATACAGAGGTAGATGACCCCATGTTTCAAATTCCTGAGGACAAACTACCTGGTTTTGGATAGGGTGGCCACCCAAGCGACTACAGCTGTAACCGTTAAAAAAAATTGGACCCTTTTACAGTAGTTTCAGCAGTAAGGCAACTGACAATTGGGGCACATCTGTTATGTATTTAGTCAGCAACTGCCCCAATTAGGATCCAGCCACAAACATGCTTTTTATAAATCCATCACACTGAGGAGTAAACAAAACATTTGCTTTTATATTAGACGAGGAAAGTCTTTCTGAACTGAATTATTTTAAACAGCCACCAGTGTGATAATGCAGCAGAATCATGACGTTTCCCGTCACCGCAGTGTGATGATCTGGATTGATGTACAGTAGTGTCCTCCCAGCAGCCTGGGACAAATGACAAGCATCTTCAGAAAACATGGCTGCAGAATATACAGTGCATAGATCACAGCAAGTCAATTCATATTTTATGCCAGGTCTGTATGATTTATTCAGATCCTTTCTCATAGCTCTGGATTCACTCATCTAATCAGTGCAAAGTGATAAACAGGTGTGGGATGCAAGAAATCCGAGTCCCCTAAGGCTTACTAGTAATTACCTAATGATCGGAAAACACTCTTGGCCATTTTCACAAGAATTCGGTTGCAGTTTCTTTGTGTCTCTTCTGTGTTGTATGCCTTGCTTGTGTTCCTACCTATTTTAAGGAAGACATAACTACTGTACAGATCCTAATATGCTTTCAGTGGGAATTTTAGAAACGCTGATCCATTCTGTTCTACACATTTTAAAGGCATGAATATAAATAAGCCTCTGTTTCCTCGTAATCCAGGTTGTAATTGTCTGGCTGGACCTGACAGTTCAGAGCCATTAAGCCAGTTATGCTCTAAAGCAGTGATACTCAGCTCCAGTCCACAGGTCAGGTTTTCAAGATATCCCTGCTTCAGAACAGGTTGCTCAGTCAAAGAATGTACTGTCTGTGTTGAAGCAGGCTCTTCGACTTAGCCACTGATTGAGCCACCTGTGCTGAAGCAGGGATATTCTTAAAATCTGTACTGTTGGTGGCCCTTGAGGACTGGAGTTAGCCACCCCATGCTCTAAAGTATGTTAGTGCCAATCGGTCCCTAATGCATAGAACACATCATTAACGTGAATAGGAGGTTCTAAGCCTTAGTGCCTGATCAACACTAATGCACTATAGAGAATAACACCCTAAGTATGTTTGCAATTTGTTTCCCTTAAAAATACATTTCTACAGAATTCAGGTTCAGCTCCAAGTGCTCACTACACTTGGCTCTTTGCTTGGTATGCCCTATTGCAGTACACCCGCTGAGTTTATTAATGGTAACACATGTATGGTTTGTGTTGTTCCTTAGTGATCTACAGAGCCTGAGGAAGCCCAGTCAAGGGCGAAACGCGTTGCTCACACTTTTGGACAATCGCAGCCACCATAGAGGAGCCGGGAAGTGAAGTTGTAGCCCTACACCCGGACGCGGAGACAGGGATTACCTACCACCAGTCACCGAACGACTCCCCATGCTTTGGCTGCCATTTCGGGGGCTGTATTGTTTGGCACGAGTACTTTTTAAATCATTTTATTTTAAAATAAAGTCAGTTTGTCCTGAACACAGTGCCGATCTCTGCCTTTTTTACACACCCCTACATGGAGGAGCAGTGCCTTCCCTGCACAGTACCCAGTCTTAGAGGGGACCCAAGACTGCAGCTACCAACTATAGAGAAGACAAAGATACCTCTACCAGTGTGCACTCACACTGGCCCGTGTGAGTATTTGATTTAATTATTTGATTAAATACATCACACACACCCCTTTCACCTTATTTAAGGTGACTACAGAGTGTATTTTGTACTGACCCTTATTTGTCTCTTCGAAGGAGAAATCAGCTATTTAGACTCCCATCCGGGAGTTCTAAATAACATCTAATAAGAACTGACATAGAAGAGGAGATACAAGGGATAAAAGAACATTAGCAGAAAAGATATCCTTATGGGAGGATACTCACATTAGCCCGTGTGAGTTATTGCAGTTATTCTGCTGATTTTCAGCCACTTTCCCATTCACCAGCTATTGTAGCTTCTGTCTGTATATTCTTCACATTGTTCTAATTGCCTTTTTCTGTGAGAGGGAGACCTCTAGAAGGAAGAAGATAAGCCTGAAGTAAGAACCAGGAAAACTTCCACCATCCAATGAGAGACGTCCGCAAGTAAAGAAGTAAACCATACCGGAAGGGAGAACCAGAAGAAAAGAAACCTACATGTACCAGCACTTACACAAGGTCATGTAAGTGAATAATATATTTATATATACTATTTTTTTCTTTAGCTGAGTTTGCCGTC
This sequence comes from Ascaphus truei, assembly GCA_036426205.1. Classification (NCBI taxonomy): domain Eukaryota; kingdom Metazoa; phylum Chordata; class Amphibia; order Anura; family Ascaphidae; genus Ascaphus; species Ascaphus truei. Next base: position 37,582 of record WSYH01002235.1, on the reverse strand, counting down.
AGCTTCCCACAACCCTCCAGTTGGGAGATCCATTTGGGTGATTTTATCCCACTGAACCCCAGCTATGAGGCATCACCACCTGCCATCCACATTGCAATATCCCTCATACTGTGCTCCCCCATTTCTTCTGTGTTTCTACGCCTTAGTGCCTGATCAACACTAATGCACTTTAGAGAATAACACCCTAAGTATGTTTGCAATTTGTTTCCCTTAAAGATACATTTCTACAGAATTCAGGTTGAGCTTCAAGTGCTCACTACACTTGGCTCTTTGCTTGGTATGCCCTATTGCAGTACACCCGCTGAGTTTATTAATGGTAACACATGTATGGTTTGTGTTGTTCCTTAGTTGGAATGCCATTGTAAAGCTTCCTTAGTTAGCTCTCATTATAGTTATTAATGCAACAAGCTGGGCTTCACCCAAATCAACAATGCAAAAATGTGTATAGGAGATTTTAAGGTACGTTTTTCCAAGAGAATAGAAACGACAGCTTTTCTTATTATATTTTTCCTATAACGCATCCAATATACAAAGTGTTTTACATTTGAAAACAAATCAGGCATATTGTATCCCTTGGTACATACAGATTGCTACAGTATCTAATTGTATTAACTGAAGCAAAGTAAAATAATGTGACTAGAGCAGCACTGATTCCAATTTCATAGACCAGAGATAAAACAGATAGATACACCACCCCACCATTCAGCATCCATCCCAAGGCAGTACAAATGACGCAGGATCATCCGTTAAGGTTGGAGGAAAGGAGATTTCACCAGCAACAAAGGAAAGGGTTCTTTACAGTAAGGGCAGTTACAGTGCGGAATTCCTTACCCATGGAGACTGTGATGGCAGATACAAAAGATATCTTAAAAAAAACATTGAACACCTTTTTAGAAAGGAAAGGTATACAGTGATATACCAAATAACTAACATGGGAAGGATGCTGATCCAGGGAATAATCTGATTGCTTTATTGGAGTCAGGAAGGAATTTATCCCCCCTCCCCATTATGAGATATCATTGGATGATGTGTCACTGGGGTTTTTTGTTTCCCTTCCTCTGGATCAATATACTGTAAGTGCAATTATAGGATATGTAACTGGTCTAAATTTAGTATAGCTTGAACTTGATGGGCATACAGTATGTCTTTTTCAACCTCTTCAACTATGTAACTATGTTCCTATATCTAGGCTGTCTTAGAGCAGGAGAATGATCTGGCAAGGGGAACTTATGTGTGACTTTTACCTGTGCCTGCTAGTGGATTGGAAATGAACACTTGTTACAAGCAGAAAGTAGTGATTGTAGTGGTATTAAAGCCCCTCAGATCTGGCACTCACTCCTCTGTCTGACAGTAGCTGCGCGTCATTTTTTGAAGTCTAATATTCCACTCTCCATTTCAAATATATAATGTAACTCCATCAATGCGACACTACATGCGTACAGTATGGCAACAGGCAGTGCTCGATCAAAGAAAGCCACCATGCCGGAGGTTTTTAGTATGTTTAATTTGTACGGGCTGAACTGTAAAGGTGAGAGAAGAAAGGTTTATTCCAAATGATGGGTTTTGGGGGAAAGAATGCGCTGCTTTATAGAAGTGTGCTGATCCGAAAGATAGAAACTGAACTGTGCAGCACAGCCCCTATCTCAGTGCTTATTTCATTTTGACGTTTAATCCAAATGTATGACCAGGACGATGCCTGTATTATGATTTCTCACCTTTTCATCTCAGATGTTACTCAATCCTTTTTTTCTATTGTTTAAATGATATATTTTATATGTCTAGAACCTTTCCATTCCAGAGGACTTTTCCATTACACTTTACAGGAACCTCTGCTGCTCACCTCTGGATGGTATCCTAGCACCGGGGTCGGCAACCTCTCAAGGAAGAAGAGCCATTTTATAAAAAATGTCTTTCTTCAAGATATTTCAAGAGCCGCAACACATGCATGAATATTACACCCCACAATCACATACATGTACTGTGCACACACTAATAGGTATATACTGTATAAGCATTAACATACAACAAAATCTGTGGGGAAAGAAAATGCATCTCACAATAATTAGTCCCTTTATTTTTTTTTTTTCATTGTTTTTCTGTGCAAAACAGTGTCATTTACAAATACATACATACACTACCCTCCCCAAAACACCTACACGACCACCCCCAAATACACATAAACGACCCCCCCTAATAAACACATTATACACACACTGCGTTCCAAAGTCTACGTAAGTGCCACGCACATGGACACAGAGAGGAGAGAGCTGTGGAAGCAGGGAGAGCTGTAGAGAGGAGAGTGAGCTGCAGATGCCTGTAAGTCCTCGCGTGGCAAAATTGTATAACACAATCCCGGTTATAACACCGTCTCATTCTGTGGACCCCGAGGACGGCGTTATAATGGGCTTCCGCTGTACAGCAGGGCCCCTCTTCTCGGCGCTCCGCTTTTCGGCGATCCGCCGATACGGCGGCACCGAGAAGGGGGCCTCCATGTTGGATTGTAAGTCTTGCATACACAGAATCGGCGGTTGCGCCCAGCGCGCATGTGCAGACCGTAGTTTGCGCGCACAGACCATAGGTCGCGCATGTGCTGAACGGCAAAAATGCCGGTTTGTGCATGCGCAGAACGGAAAATCGCCAGATCCACTTTCCGGCGGTTTTCACTATACGGCTGGCCCCTGGAACAGAACCCACCATTTACCTGGGGCCCTCCTGTATATATATATATATACATACTTACATTGGGCCTCTCCCTCACTGTTCTGCCGGTGGCTGCGGCGGGGTGTTGGTGGCTCACTGCAGGTTGGTGACCCCCAGCTGCTGCCTCTCTCCCTCAATACCCTGGTGGTGGCTGTGGGGGGGGCACGGCTGGTGCTGGACGCCAGAAGTTGCGACATGCAATTTTGGCATGCACCAGCATGAGAGCCCAGTGTGAGGCCTCGTTCAGGGTGCCAGAGGCAGGAGTTGGAGGGCGGGCGTTCATGAGGGCGGGCGGCAGTCTGCTGGGCGATGTGTGTTCATCCTCCCAGCAGACTTTTTCAGGAGTTGAGAAGTCGGGGAGGGGGCGGGGATACAGACGTGAGGTTAGGGATCGAGGCTGCAGTCTTGAAATCATTCTCAAGAATGATTTCATTGGCTGCCGAGGTCCCAGTGATGCTGCTGCAGCTTCAAAAAACGACTTGGTTTGTTTATTGAAACTGTAGCCAGCGTCAACTCCGTACTTCGGAGACAGGGCAGCTGCTACCCTGACAACCAGCATTCAATTTGAATACATTGTGTCCCACGGCTGCTCGCACGTAAGCACGCCCTCCCTCCGAAGCCAGCACCCTGAACGAGGCCTAAGACAGTACAAGAGAGCGGCAAGCCAGCAGCTGGGGAGACGCCGGGTTCAGCGGCAGCAGGAGGCCTGGTCAGCGCCGGTCGGGCTCCCCCCCCCCCCCGCAGCCACCGCCAGGATAGTGAGGGAGAGAGGCAGCAGCTGGGGGTTGGCAACCTGCAGAGAGCAGCAAGTAGGAGCGGAGAAAGCCGCATGCGGCTCGGGTGTCGCAGGTTACCTACCCCTGTCCTAGCAGAACATAGTTAGTGTTCTACTCTACATGACAGACACAGCAAAACTAAGGAAAACATCTTTATTCAATTACATTTTGTATTGTTTATCAACTTATAGAACTATACTGAACTGAAATGTGCAGAATATTCCTCCTATTTGTCCTGCCGCTGAGCTAGATTCAGTGGGGACGGCTATTATAAATCCTCATGCGTGCTTCTCTTAAAATCACAAAACTTGCTTCCTCCTTACTGCTGCCACGTGAAATACAAAGTGAAAAAGAAGTCAAGGAAATTAAATGTAGAAGTGAAGGAGAAAAGAGAGTTGCAGAATTATTTTCACAAATAATTCGCGTATAGTACACAGAGTCACTAATATTTATGACATTCTCACTCATAAATGTACCAAAAATCTAGTGCTCCTATTTCCGATTGTGAGACTGTATTTCCAATTGGGTTAATGTGCATTCACAGAGTCCAGATTACCTGTGCTTCGGGACTTTGGGTGTTAAATTGGTCTTTAAGATTGGCTTTATCAGGGATACATCTCTTGTTCTCCTTGTGTCCTCTGCATAGTGACAGCAGTAAAACAATTCAGTTAAGATGTTTTCGCCTGCTAGGTTATTTACTGCTCATTTGGCCTCTGGGTTTCTCCTTGGATCTGTCCTCAGTTGCCATTCTCTCTCTCCTGCTTCTCTCTGACATTTTCTCCTTCATGGTTTCCAGCTATTCCCGAACCGCAAAGGTAGTTGAAAATCCATCTAGAAATACCAGCTCCCTCGGGTAAATAGTCTGTGCTTGGACTGTTAAACGGTCCCCTACGCTCTGTATCTGTCATAAATGTAACCGTTAAAAAGTCCATTCTTTGAACATCATGGGTCAGAGAAATAGAAGTTTAAATGTAATAAAGTTGCAGGTGACACATATACTCTAACCTTTTTACTGGTATGTGAGAGCCATTCGTTTTCTATGTATTGCCAGGTGGAATCAGTTTCATTTTTGCATAGTGTAGTGTAAGCGCTGTTCATATACAGTATAGGAATACATAAAGTGGGAGACTAAGAAATGTGAGCTTAGAACATTTGGCCCAAAGGCCATATTTACTAAACAGCGCTAACTCACAAGGCACCTTCTGGCCCATTGAAGTGATTATGGGCCATAAGCGGCGTAATGTCTTAGCATCATCTAGTGAATATGGCCCTAAATGGTTTTGGAATAAAAGAGATCTTTAACACAAGGGGCAGTAGCAGACACAAATATAACTTAACAGATGTGTATCCAGCACTCACTGCAATGTCTGTGTGACTTGAATTTGTGATCCAAGGCTTCGCTGTCTGCATGTTTGGCTTAGCTTCTCTTGTGACATTCTGTACTTCTTTAATTTTGGTGTGTTCATTCAAATGATCCATTAAAGAGCTATTGTCATAACCAGTGGATATCCCTGCTTCAGCACAGGTGGATCAATCAGTGGCTCAGTCTTCGACTGCACCACCTGTGCTGAAGTAGGGATATCCTGAAAAACTGGCCTGTTGGTGACCCTTGATGACTGGAGTGGCCCACCCCTGTTTTATATGGATGTACTATTTACTGACTGACGTGAAAGAGAATGCAGCCCATGCAGTGTGTGAGAGGAGAACGCTACCCTCACTGCCTGGGCTCTACGTGCCCTGTGTATAAATGAGGGGATTTGCCTGATTTTGTGTGGGGGAAGGTTACAGAGATTGAATGACTGAGAGGCGGTGAGATTTGCACTGGCACTTGCACACATAGAACCTGTTCTGTGTAGAAATTGAGCGTGGTTTGTGTAATATGCTATAAACTGTAAGGTTATTACACCTTCACCAAGCATATGAGCAGCAAAGCGTTAATATACATTGGGGTCCATTCACTTAAATAAACCCACAAAGTATTGAAGCCCATATTACTAAACAGTGCTAAGCCAAATTAAGAACCATTCTTTATTGTTTAGAACCTTTTGTCCCTAGTGAACAAGGCTCTAAAGGGGTCTAAACAGTTAACACAATACAGTATGTTTTGTTATGTATGCATTTTACAATTTTTTTATCCCCTTTTTATAGCATCATTTAAAACAGGGGTGAGCAAACTTTATGCCGAGCCCCCCTTTTTATCCACGAAATTTCTCGGGCCCCCCCGGCCTGATGTAATCAAAATCACATTAAAAAAAAACCTTTATTAAACGGTATACAATGTAAATACAAATATGTCTAAGGCCGCGCATATAGTGCCCGCGACGGCGACGCTAGCGAAAGTTGTATTTCGCTTTGTGGCGGCGTGGGCGACCAGGCCCTTGATTGGTTCAGGGGCTGTCACATGAGGCGACAGCCCCTGAAAAATCAAATATTGCCGGCTTAAAAAAAATTGCATTGCCACGTCACGCTAACTATAAGCGCACGTGGCGGCGACAATGCATTTGTTTTCGGGCGACGTCGCGTCGCCGGCACTATAAGCACAGCCTAAATACTTACATACTTCAACAGCTCGCTCTAGCAAAATTAGGCTGCGTCCACACTGCCGCTGAGAGCGGTGACATCACCAACTCTCCAAGCATGAGCGCAGGGTGTCCTGCATAATTTTGCAAGCACGAGCGGGGAAGTGTTTACACTTTTTTTTAATTATTTCTGTACATTCATAGCATGATTGATATAGTGGCAGCCAACCATTCACTTGCAGAGGATCACAGCGAAGCAGGTTGCCAGCGGAGGAGAGCAGGAACACAGCGCTATTTGGCCGCCCGCGCACATCTTTTTTGCCTGCGCACCCAGGTTTTGCCGCAAGCCCTCCGCCTAAATAATCTTGCGCCCGGGGCCCCCCCCTCCCCCTCAGTTTGTGCACCGCTGCATTCAATCACAACACCCACACACACACATACACAATCAACACTCAATCACAACCAACACACAGACAGACAACCAACAGGCATAGCACACACACACACAACACACACTCCATCACAACCAACAACACAGACACACACACACACACACACACACACAGGGTAACTAAGCCTGCTCCGGTCCCCCCATGTGCTGCTGAAAACGGGCGGGTAACAGACAGGAGGAGGAGGGCTAGTCTGTGTGCAGGGAAGGCCCTGCAGCAAGGCCCCGCCCCCTCTGCAGGCAGACACAGCAGAGAACTGGAAGCAGCCTCTGCACGGAGCTTCTGGCCCCGCCCCCTCTGCAAGGCCCCGCCCCCTCTGCAGACAACAGCATAGAACTGGAAAGCAGCCTCTGCACAGTAGTCTTCTGGCCCCGCCCCCTCTGCAAGGCCCCGCCCCCTCTGCAGGCAGACACAGCAGAGAACTTGAAGCAGCCTCAGCACGGAGCTTCTGGCCGCCCATGCACAGCTCTGCCCACCCCCAGGTTTCCCCGCACGCAGCCCACGCCCCCCTACATAATCTTGCGCCCCCCAAGGAGGCACGCCCCCCAGTTTGCGCACCGCTGATTTTAAATATGATCTGAGCTATATCTGCATAAGGACTTCTGCAAAAACTTTTACTAAAATTGAGGTAGATGAGAGTATGGCATTATTGGCAGGCTGCATGGGGTTAATACAATGTGTAAGCTATTTGCTTGATACATAGCCGGCCCCCTTAATTTGCTTTTAGCTGGTTTTATTATTCCGTAGTAAATGGTTCTGCTAATGCAATGAGTTGCAGTCTGGTGCAGAGCTGCGGAGGAGAGCTATAGGATGGGGGAACTCACCGGTTTCATTGCTTTGGTAAATCTTAAAGTCTACAAGCAGCCTTTGGAGATTTGTTTTGTGTATTATTAATTAATACTCCTTTTGATTGTGGAAACCACTGATTATGGGTTGGGGACAGCTGCCAATGAGGGTAAACTCCCAAGAGTGACCGTATCACAGTGAAGCACAAAGTCAAATCAAGCTGAGAGTTTTTGGAAATGCTGTTGCAGCCCCTGGTGGCCATTTGGTATAAAGACGGTATCTGCCTATGCAGGCATGTCATGTACAGATGTAACGTGACTTACCGTCTCCAGAGCTGCGGCTCCAGAAATAGTGCTGTTGGGGGGGTCAATGCTTGCGTATGGGGTCCCCCCCTCCACAGTGATAATTATCTGGCACTGCGGCAGCTGTGGCCTGGGTCACGCAGCCTGGGAAACTATAAATCCTACTACACCTATATATTGAAAAAAGATAGAAAAGCCCAATTCCACATCCAATGTTACAAAATATATAGCAAATAGTTTATAGTTAAATACTTCAATAATAATATTCTCATGAGTAAGGGTCATTTAGTTTAACCCTTTGGCCACAACGTTATAAGCCTGCAAGCCGCGTCAAGGCATAACCAAATTTGCTGGTCTTTTATAAAGTAGTAGGTTTTTTCATTTTGCTGTATAAACAGACCCACTGTGGTCATTCTCCCCCCAACAGAGGTAAAAGAGAAGTTTCACAGTTTAGTATTAGGAACTGCAAATTTGGTTATGCCTTGACGCGGCTGGCAGGCTTATAACGTTTTGACCCTTACCCATGAGAATATGATTATTGAAGTATTTAACTATATACTATTTACTATATATTTTGTCACATTGGATGTAGCATTGAGCGTGTGTGTGTGTGTGTCTGAAAAAAAGAAGCGCAAGTTCCATAGCGTAATACTGTATGGCGAAATTTAATAGTATAAAAATAAAAAAAAAGTCTCTTGGACTTGCACTCACAAGAGGACAGATTAAAACAGCATTTATGAGATAAAATCTCAATCGTGGTGACGTCACCATCAAGGTAAACAGCAGTCCAGACTCCGGTAGCACAATAATCACCAATCAAGTGTGTTATAGATATTGGGAAGGTGCGCACACTGCAAATGTCCTAATCAATAGAAAGCACCATGGAGCTCAACCACAGGGAGCCACAGACGCAATCCCGATCGAATCAACACCCACCGCCTCCCACCGCAGAGAGTGTCCGTGGATCACCAAAGAAATAGTAACTGCAGCCGTGCTTGGACTTCCTTGTTGGTTTGCGAGCGGACCGGAGTGACGTCACCACGTGCAACGTAACGTCCTGACGTGTTTCGTCATGTGACTTCTTCAGAGGTTCCTCTGCACAGGTGGTGTGCGGTGGGTGAGGATTTGGTCGGGATTGTGTCTGTGGCTCCCTGTGGTTGAGCTCCGAGGTGCTTCCTATTGATTAGGACATTTGCAGTGTGCGCACCTTCCCAATATCTATAACACACTTGATTGGTGATTATTGTTCTACCGGCGACTGGACTGCTGTTTACCTTGATGGCAACGTCACCACAATTGAGATTTTATCTCATAAACGCTGTTTTAATCTTTCCTCTTGTGAGTGCAAGTCCAAGAGACCTTTTTTATATTTTTGTACTATTAAATTTGACCATACAGTATTACGCTATGGAGCTTGCGCTTCTTTTTTTCTTTTAGGTATCTTTGATGTGGTAACATCTCTTCTGAAGCTGCAGTTTGCTCCAATCCGGATTTATTATCATCCTCTGGCACTGGACTTTACCTTTACATTCTCATTGAGTGGTTTGAATATCTGTTTATATTGTTTACGCATTTATTACATTTATATGTGTTTGTTTATGTGCTGTTAGCAATACGTTTGTCCCAGGTTTCATATATCCATAGTGTGGATTTTGTTTACATCGTAATATTGGGTACTACATTTGGAAAGAGTGGCTCAGTGAGTAAAGACACTGACTGACACTGAGTTTGAAGCAGGGGAACCTGGTTAAATTCCCGGTGTCTGCTCCCTGTGACCTTGTGCAAGTCACTTTATCTCCCTGTGCCTCAGGCACCAAAAACATAGATTGTAAGCTCTACGGGGCAGGGACGGTGTCTGTAAAATGTCTCTGTAAAGCGCTACATAAAACTAGCAATACAAGAACATGCTATTATTATTATTATTATTATACAGCTCTATTATTATACAGCCCTATTTATATTACACACATAGGTGCATTCTATAGCGCTACTTTATTGTATATATGTATATATATATATATATAATCAAATGGAAATATTACTGTATGCTCATTTGCATGTCTTAGGCAGGTCTGCAACCCCACCGTTCACCATTATCACCCCGCACAGCACTTCCACTGCAGCAAGGGATTCTGGGAAATTACATGCAAATGAGCACACAGTGCCACTTTTTGCTTCAAAACCATTTAAAACATGGTTCCCTATAGGCTTAAGCTTGCTGCATGGTCACAGCTGGGTGATAATGGTGAGGGGTTGCAGACCTGCCTAAGACATGCAAATGAGCATACAGTTATATTTCCATTTGCTATATGCTTTGCTGTGGAGGGTTTTTGTCACTTTTTTACTCACCATAACTTAACTAAGTATATATATATATATATATATATATATATATATATATATATATATATATATATATATATGTATATATATAATGTGGTGGGTTCTGGGGTTAGAGCTTGCTGGGATTGTGTTTGTTACCACCTATATATAGGGCAGCAGTTCCATGTATTCAGTCTCTTTATGATAAGCGGCCAAGTAAGAAACACTTGGATCGATACTTCCGAACGGTGCAATGCCAGGAGACACGGCCTATTCAAGTCAAGGGGTCCTCTGGCACAGGAAAGTGTCTCATGACATAGCACCACTTAGTATGTATGGGCCTTTATGTGACACTTTAAGCAGTGGCTTTTCAGGTCAATAATAAAGCATTCAACAATACACTTTGTGAACCACACAGAGCAGGCATCATGGTCCTGACTGCTAATAGGAGTTACTATGGAAACCTCCTTTTGCTAATCAAGCCACTATCTGGTGGAGCATTTTAAGCATAAATGGTCACATGTATTAAGCAGTGCGCTGCCACAAGACGCCTTCCTGCTGAAGAGAGAGAGGGAGACTATATCAAGCATATCAACTAGATGGAGTTGATAAACCTAAGGCACCAACCTAATGACTAGAATGGTGTACTGGTGTCAGACCTAACAGAACTAGAACCCACACCCACTTCTTTTCTAGACAGGACCTCTAGGAGTGCGAGCTAAAGCAGCTGATGGGTAGCATTAGGCCGCGTTCATAGCATGAACGACGCCGCGCGCCAAAAACAAAAGGCTGTAAAGGCAATGCGTGCGACCATAGAGCGACGAAGCGGCGATACTCGTCGAGACATTTTTTCATTTTGCTGGGCGCCGGCCGGCTCACGTGCGCAGTTCAGCCAATGAGGGCGAACCGCTCCCGTGATGTCACGGGCACGCCCTCGCCACGCCCCCCCCCGGCGCGCAATCCTACAGGTCACGTATTACTTCTAGTACAGGCGCGCGTGACGTCCTGCGCTCCGTCTCGCGCGCCTGTACTATATCCGAGGCCGAAGTGTCGCATCATACTGTTGAGCTGGTCACTGCTCACACATGCAGCTCATCCAGCTATTAGCGTATCTCACAAAAACATTTGTACTGTAACCCGTGATAAATAACTAAAGGAAAATGACCCCTATGGTAACCTTTTCGTTGTTGCAGCGATCCCTCCATCTTGATTTCGATATGCACTGGGTTAAAATACATGTCCTATTTGATTATATTGTATGGCAATGTGCTAATTTTAGTACAGTATGTATACATTTTATTGAAAAGAAAGGAAAAGCAGAATGTTGTATAGTTGAGAACATTTGGTAATGGAAGCAGGAAGAAGTGTCAAAGACCAAAAACAGGATAAGCAGCTGTTTTTATTGGAAAGCTACACTGGTGTTTTTCAGTCTCCATTCACTAAATAAAAGAAACTCTAGATGGTTGTAATAGAGCAGGGTTACACCGTATCGTTTTATGGTTCAGTATGCTCTTTTTCAGTGAACTGCTACCTTCATTATCCAACAAATACTATTGAAGAACACCACAATAAAAAGGTTTGTTTGCGTTTACAACACTGTTTATTTTCTCTTTTGTGTAAAGAGGAATAATTACACATCGCTGTGTCCTTCCTCCCTTTGAGAAGGACAATACCAGCAGAGAAAGCAGAGCAGGCCATGCTGCATAGCTTTATAACAGCTCCTGCAAGGATGGGCAGATGTGATGGACAGATGGGTGGACTATTAAAACCAAGCATATTATTAGCAGCTTTTCTATTGCTTGAATGTCAGCCAACAGCACAAGTACTTGCCAAACCAGCCCTGTAAAACACCCCCTGGGGAGTACGAAATATGAATTGTAGGATGTTGTGGACACCCTTTGCATGACACTATTGGCGTTCTGTATGTGTCGGTAAAGTCTCCTGCATTCCATTGGTTTAGGTCAGTAATAGGCAACTCAAGCAAATCAGAGTCACGGGGGCACCGCTCTTTTTTAACAGTGGCACACCAGAATGATGTAGATAATCACAATGCAATGTATAGGGTTTGCACAGCACTTGTGATCTCACTGAATGTCAAGAGGGTCAATAAATGTTAATTTAATGTAATCTGTCTTTAGTGACATTACATTATAGAAAAATAAACATTAATTGTTCCTTGTGGCGTCCGTTGATTATCACAAGAGCCAGCACACTGGGGAATCTTATGCATTGTGTGACTTTCTATAAGTGATGGTAAGTGCAGATCTCTGAGATTCGTGGCCATAGTTGGAAGGCAGGAGGAAGACTTTCACTTCCCTTCCTGACATTGGGGGCCGTGCTAGGTCATGTGATCATGTGGCTACTACAGAAGTCATGGAAAGGGTTAAGGGGGTTATTTTAAGGTCTACAAGCTCCAAACCTAATGTTGTATATTACATAGATGTTGCTTTATTTTGCATCAGATCAGATACAGTTTGGTTTATATATGTCCGTGCTGTGTTGAGTTAACCCTGATGAAGGCCCATATGGGCCTAAACGTTGGTCAGACATATGCACTGATGCAATTAAATAAACTGCAAGTATCTGTATCACAATTATTTTTGGAGTTTGTGTATAATTCTCTTTGTATTTATATATTTAGTGCCATTAGCACCAGTAAGCAACATAAGGAGAGTTATATGAACGTGTGGCATAGATTGGAATTTATTTATAACATGTTTTACCAGGAAGTAATACATTGAGAGTTGCCTCTCGTGTTCAAGTATGTCCTGAGTTATGATGACAGATACATGGTTACATCATGGTATTGATGCACATGCAATGAGGGAATGTATCAATGTATTCTTTTTACATTAATGATCACCGTTTTACAGAAGTGTTTGGCCAAAAGTGTGTCAACTGTATAGGGATTAAAGACTGGAATAATCAATGCCATGTTATGTTTGCCAATTAAATTGTTAAATTCTTTACAAAACGAGGCAATCCCTAAAGGAGCTCCAGTTATCATCAGAGAGGAGCACCTGAGCGATCTTCAGCTTTACTTCTTTTACCATCTACTGTCCTGTGAACACACGGTGGAGCACATCCCTTGAAGAAGTGCGTGTATGCGCACGAAACGCGTCGGGAAGTTCTTGTTTATTTTAGAAGCTTTTCTGTGGTTGCGGAGGACATTGGGGAATCGTTTGTGGAGCCACAGCCGGTGGAGCCGTAGGGGCAGAGCAGAGCAGCGTGAGAGGACACTAGCATTGGGAGCATCGCGTTGCGATAGGAGCAGTGAGGGGCGTGACGTCATATCCGCCAGAAAGCCCTGCAGTTCTAGTGATTCATCTCCCACCCACATCACGTGGGGACGCCCGTGAGGGAGCTCCGGTCGCCATCTTTGGAGGACTTCACCATCAATTCTGTGTTAACTGCCTTTACCCAACCGGGGTCCTGTAAGTAGGATTCCAGTTTTACCCCCCTGGATATCCCACCTCCGTAACCCACATTAGTTGTGTTAATAAATAGCTTTTTAATATTACATTTAGCCTTGCTAGTGTTGGTGTGTTGTCTGTCCTGTTTGTTATGTGTTGTTAGTTGGTACTGTTTTTAAGTCAACAGTATTTGGCATACTGCACCATAATCTGTTTTCTTTTTTCTTTCTCCTTTGCACGGTCTGGGAGGAGAGTTGTAAGCACAATTCCTTTGTTATCCAAGGACTTCCAATTGGACTTCACCTTTATGATTTGGAATTTATTGACATTTATTTTTTGGCGCCGGTTTTTCTCCTTTTTTTCAAAGAGGGAATGTATCAATGTATTCTTTTTACATTAATGATCACCGTTTTATAGAAGTGTTTGGCCAAAAGTGTGTCAACTGTATAGGGATTAAAGACTGGAATAATCAATGCCATGTTATGTTTGCCAATTAAATTGTTAAATTCTTTACAAAATGTTTTTTCGGCAGGTATGTTGGACTGTCTCTTTAAGAGTATAATTAATCAAACATTCTAATACAAAATAAGCATTAAAACGTTTGCCGGCTTCTTGTTATTTTCTAGTCCCTGATGGCAAAACTGGAGCAACTGATGGGCAAAAATATTTACCAATTGTAACTAACGTAAAAAAAACATTGAAAGCAATCAGATTTTCTTACTTTGATGCATCTGGTGCAACATTTTTGCACCAGAATTGCACCGTTTTTGCCTTTTATATAGGGGCCTGGATTTTATTCACCACTCTCTGTGCATTAAATAAATGCAAAGCAGGAGGCTAAAGCCATGTCCTTCCAACCCCCCAAAACGATATATTGGGAAAAACACAGCGAGATTTATGTATTAAGGCAAAAGGGATGCAATTGTGGGAGAGACAAAATAATAGCTCCAGATATATTAATTATTGCTGTTAATAGGATCCTTCCTTTGATCCATGTGTGCGGATGTCACCTACGTTTAAACTATTCGGCACTTCTTTTCCAGACGCTCCCGGAAATAAGTATTTAATTCCAAAGTCTGCATAAATATCATGTATATGAGAATAAAGAGCATTTAGAATTGTAACAAATACAATTCAATATCTTCAGACTATAGCAACATGAGACAAAACGATGAATCACTGTATGAAGAACGGGAAAAAACTTGCTTGAAATGTTGCATGTAGACGACTTGTGTTGTACAATTAGGACTGCAGTGCTGGCCAAGAAGGTGATCTTCAAGCAATATATGTTCTTCAAGGATTGCAGTTGTACTTAATTTCTTTTAGGTGCAAATAGCCAGAGCTGAGCAATACAATCTTTACAATTAAACCTTCAGGAAAAAAACAAATACCCAGATTAGAGGAACGTGTCCTACTTGTAAAATTCTGTGCTTTAAAGATATGCTTCCACATGTTTCAAGATACAAGGAAGCTGTGAAACTCATTTAGATAAAAATATGAGATAAATTAGAATAAACTCTAGGATACTTAAGATACACTTTACAACATCACTTAGCTCACAACATGATTGTGCTTGGTGCGCTGGGGAATGTTTCAATTCCACATTTCTAGCAGCACTTTCCCAGAAAGAAGATCTGCTGAAGAACTGCTGTTGGTTTTTATGTGGTGCTTCCGTGATATCCTTTTGTGTATTTATTTTACACTTTAGAAAATGGTAAGGTCAATGAAACCCTGCAAGAAAATAAAATCGCCATCCAGCCGAATACAACTTTTGTGTAGCTAAGCAGGCTGGGGACAAAACCCATCAGGAAAACATTGAAGGATTGTCTATTTCTAAACAAAATTGTTGCAGTCAATCTATTTTACAATGGACTCGCAAATCGGTAATAGAAGCGTATGTGCACAATACTAAAAAGTGTTAAAGCAGCCATCCCCTATAAATTGGGTATTGTTTTTAATTAGGTGAACCCAGGGTGTCCACCGGAGCTGATCCATAGACCCCCAGCTCTCAATAAATTTGTTGGGGGAGGGGGGGGGGGGGTGGTTGTGCTGTTTTTGACACCCAAAAACACAAATATGGGGTCATCAGTAGAGAGCGGCAATGTTATCTCCTGATCTTGCAGCTTTCTATTGGCTGTCTCTGTGTGAGCAGGACCTGGGGAATTAGTTTCTGTTGGGGAGGCAATATTATTTCCCCCCTGGACTAAAGAAGCTATGGGCAACTCAATGTTATTAATCCCCCACCCACCCGAAAAAACAAAGAGCAAAGCAGACTGCTGCTTTAAGGAAAATAATTTAAATATCCTCACTTTATTTATATATTTATTTATTAAAATGTTACCAGGCAGTAATACATTGAGTGTTACCGCTCGTTTTCAAGTATGTCCTGGGCACAGAGTTATAACAATACATGGTTACATTAAAAGAACAGGGTTATACAGTCAATTCACAGACATTTTATGGACAGATAGAGTTGGAAAATTGGGTACAGGGGATAAGGGGCTGGTGAGATTCAGATTGAGATAGAGAAGCTTTAACATTACTGTAACAGGGGACTTACCCTGTTCAGAAAACTTGCCTCTAATCCAGCAGTGTGCTGGTTAATTGACCAGCACCTGGCTGATTAGAGGTGTTAGAAAAAGCCTGCCTCTGAGACAGGAAGTGAGACTCCTTAGCACACCTGTGAGCTCAACAAGGAGACAGACGTCTTGAGCCTGCTAGAGGAGACTGCATGCTGCCAGCAAGACACAGGGAAAAATACTTCTAAACCTGCAGAACAAAGAAGCCTTCCCCTACAAGAGACAGATAAGACTTTCCTTTCTAAGACTTTTTGTATATCTGCACATATCAAGATATATGTTTGGGGCTGGGAGACATGCTAATCTAAAGGGAGTTGTGGACTGCATAGGTTTCACTAGAGTTTGGCCCCTTATTTGCATACGTTTTGGATAATTTTCTTGTGTTAAAGAAACAGGCGCAATAAATGCCTTATTTAATTTCACCTTAAAAAAAGTCTCCATTGCATACCTCTGCACATGTCCTCTTACATATGGTGTCAGAAGTGGGATTGAGGTGGCCCTTAAAGTTAAAAGGGGCCCCGGAGATTGCCTGTGAATTTTTTTTGTGCTTTATGCCTACAAACAGCCTGAGCAACATAAACAAAGGATCACATGCAGCAGAGATCAGAATTAAAGGGATACACATCCAGGCAGGAAATCTACACTGCACTGAAGAAAGCCACAAAACCACAGATGGACTATTTTCCCCGATTACAAGAGGAGAGAGAGACTGTGCTGAAGCAGGTAAACCTTACTTGCCTATCACAATAAAGTGTAATATGGTCGTTGAAATAGGGGTTTTGCCTTCCAGCCATAGTCAGGGTTCAAGAAGTAAGTTAGCCCTTAAAAGGGATAGGCATTTGTTGTTTTCAAATGTTTTGCTGAAGCAGTGAATACAGATGGTGACCCACGAGCGGTACTGATTCTGCAAGTAAAGGCTGCCACACCGCATAGGACTACCAGCTGTGAATGGAGTATATGCAGAAAAGTGTGAAAATTGATGCAAGACTGTGCTGAAGCAGGGGAATTTTCAGCAAACAGGTGCTGAGGGTAAAATTGCCCTACAGGGGAAAAAGGAATAGCTGAACTGTGTAAACGGTATCCCAAAGCAAATTGCTGAGTGTTTGAGTCGCCCTGTCGGGAGTGAAAGAAATATTCCACTGCAAAGAATGTATATTTTTTCTCTGCAAGTAAAGTCTATCTATGTATCTTGGGAGTAAAACAGGCACCCAAAGTGTGAACAGTGAATGCCATAATACCCAAAGATGAGACTGAAAATTACTGAACTCAAGAAGAAAACCAAATGCCTTTGCTGAAGCCAGAAAATGGGCAGCTAGCAAGCATTGTATTTAAAGAAATAGAACCCTGGGAATGTAAAATGGCCACCCAGCTGAAGTCAAATACAGACTCTGCAAAAATAGGGAAGAAAATTTGTTCCTGGTGTAAAGAACCCCACCACACGGAGCAGTGTCCCTTCAGGCCTTATACAGACGATGAGAGTGAATGCATGCACAGTACTGCTAATATTGTAAAACTTACCCAAGGGAAGAAAAAGTCTACAGAGAGGCCTGTGAGAGCTACGACCTCTACAAGCAAAAAATGCCCACCTGTAGGACTACAACCATTTGGGGTTCTAGCAAATACAGTGGCAATAGCGCCTCCTGAGGTCAGGAAGAAAAATACACCTGATAGCCCCAAAATGGAGGACAAGATGCAGTGTTCCTGTAATGAACTCTACCCCACGGAAGAGTGGCCCTTCTAGTCCAATGAGGAGGAAGACATCTCTTATGGGGAACTCAAACCGAGTCACACCCACAAAACACCCCAAGAATGGTGGGGGTGCATGAACTCGGTACGAACCAAAAAGACCGCTCCCTATGATGACGAACATGATCGGCAGGAGAAAGAGCGGGAGCAGCGGATCACCGAATATTTCCGTCAGCTATTACAGTTTCAAGAAAAGCAGGGTGGATCGAGTGACGCTGCTAAAATTTCAAATGAAGATGGAGACCCCAGTATCCCTGAAGGGATGGTGTCATCCAAAACAAAAGGCGAACAAAGAAAAAGAAAAGCGGTTCTTCACTTACCGTGGAAGGAACAGACACATCTGCAGATCTTGCGGAGGAAAAGGGGGTCCGAAATGCCCTGCAGCCTAGAGAAAATGGAGAAGTCATCCCGTGGATGACCGAATATCCAGAGGGCCCAAGGCAGAAGTTGTGTACCCCAAAGAAGTGTCTGTCCGGTGCTAATAGTGAGAAACCCTCAACCAACCATCCCAGGGAAGCGGAGCCGGAACCGGTGAGTGACGATCCCTTGACCAGCCCTGGGGATGACCTGAAGGTTGCCAGGCGTGACTGTGATCTGCTCCGGGAACGATTGAAACTGAAGAAAGATGATTACGCAGAGCTACTGAAAAATAACATGAAGCTACAGAAGACTGTGCTCACGATGTACTCTTTGGCCTGGACAGAATTGGACGATCTCAAGACTGAGCTAGATACTGCAAACGCTATTACCGCCATGGATGAAAAGCAGAGCCAATCTGATAAAATGATGGCTAAGCTGAAGTGAAAGTATGAGGAGGCACTGAAAGAGATGACAGTCTTTCAGCAAGAGGTTCACACTCTTCGCGTAGAGCTGAATGCCTCACATCATAAGATCAACAGCTGCCGCACAGAACTGGAAGTCTCCAGAAAGGAATTTCACAGTCTAACTGAAGAGCTGGACATTTCAAAGAAAACTATCCTCCATCTTAACTTACAGTAGAGGCAACGTTTATTCTAACATTTGCCGTAAACTAGCCGGGTTACATTCTGGGTATGTGCTGGGTATGTTCTGGGCTAGTTTGAGGCACGTTTAAGGCATTTCTGCATTGACTAACGACCCATAGGATTAACACAGCAGGGATCCCTGGCAGTCCAATTCAGTTTGAATGGGACTGCCAGGGACCCCCGCTGTTAATCTGATAGGCCATTAATCAATGCAGAAATGCTGGGGCTAGTTTAAGGAAAGTTTAAGTCATGTATTCAGAATGTACCTGGGTGTTTCCTGGGTTTTTTGGGGAATTGCCACTGGTTTTTGTTCGAATAAGAGTTGCCTCTACTGTAGATCTCAGAGTCTCTCAGAAGGAGCTTCAGAACTTAAACCTGGAGATGGAAGTCTCACGCCAGGAGACAGCCCGCCTCCAAGCGTATGTGCAAAAATGGAAGGTGGACTGCAAGGAGGCCCTGAATAGTACAGAGACTGGAAAAGGAGAAAATGTAAGATTAAAAAAATAAAATTCGGAGTTGACAAACCACGTCAATGGAAAGAGAAAACACTAGGGTTAGGGAGTGATCACAGAACCACACCAATTGAAACAAATAATGAGTGAATAAATGGTAATCCAAAAAAGTGGGTGCAGACTGTGAACTGAAAAGTGAATCAGAAAAAGGGGGGAAGGGGAAGAAAACACAAATGGATGTTTCCTAAAAGAATTCACTATACTGCCACTCCCTACTGATTTAAAAATTTACTTAATATATTTAATAAAACATATGTACCAAAACGTCGTGTATTGTGCATTAAGAATAAATTAAATTGACAATACCTAGCGTCCGTGTCAGTGAATGTGCGTTGGAATGGTCTCAAACAACAAATTGTAGTAGGATTACAGGACACAGGACGCTAATAGTCAGGGTATAAACCCCTCTGGGGCACCTATGAGATCAGTACATGTATAATTATAAATATAACTTACAAACTCAGTGACTGATTGTGTCGTGAAAATACAGCAGCCTGCTTAGACTTTTTAACCACAGAGCACTTAGGGATGTCAGTTAGAAGTTGTATTACCATCCAAGTATATGAAAGTGGTACTGATAGTATGGTGAGGAGGTAGATGATTCACAGCATAGTGAAGCAATTGTTCACAGCATTTTGATCAGTGAATCATTCTACAGCACACTCCAAATAATCATATCGTATAAAGAGCAGGAATGCTAGCGCACTGAGTGTTAGTGAAAGTACCCAATTCAGATCTACACTGGCGACACACTTTATTCGAGCTCGGCTAGTCCCACGAATTCGGGTATACCCGGTGTATTGAGGTTTGTGACGTTTTCTGCCCGAGTGCATTGAGGTATTTTCCAGGCAGGGATTGAAGCATTTTATTCCCGTGGCTGCAATACTGCACAGTATATATATATATACTGCATTACAATTCATGAATTTATTGCCATCTGGTAGACACGCGAAGCATTGCAGCCTATTAAATCCTAATCATTATCATTAACAGATCAGCCGCCCGTCAGCCAGGCATGAACCCAGGCTGGGAAGGCAACGCAACGGGGTTGTCAGAGGTGAGGAGCGGCGCCTTCCAGGTATCTGCCAGGTACATACTGGGTATTTGCTCGAATAAAGTGTGTGGTGCAGTACATAGATAGAGCCAGGAGAATACAGAGCAACTATAAAAGCAGCTCCAAGTAGGAGACTGACAACATTGCGCGTCCAACGCGCGTTTCCTCCAGGAAGTCCTTTGCTGGAGGGAAAAGCGGCGTTTCCTGGGAAGCTCTTTGCTGGAGGGAAAAGCGCGTTGGACGCGCATGTTGTCAGTCTCCTACTTGGAGCTGCTTTTATGTAGTGCTCTGTAGTCTCCTGGCTCTATCT
The DNA here is from genome assembly GCA_036426205.1 of Ascaphus truei. NCBI lineage: Eukaryota > Metazoa > Chordata > Amphibia > Anura > Ascaphidae > Ascaphus > Ascaphus truei. Next base: position 17,110 of record WSYH01002235.1, on the reverse strand, counting down.
ATGTAGATTGAATTGGTACTTTCACTAACACTCAGTGCGCTAGCATTCCTGTTTATACGATATGATTATTTGGAGTGTGCTTGTAGAATGATTCACTGATCAAAATGCTGTGAACAATTGCTTCACTATGCTGGGAATCATCTACCTCCATCACCATAATATCATAGCACTTCATATACATTGGATGGTAATACACTTCTAACTGACATCCCTAAGTGCTTGTGGTTTTAAAAGTCTAAGCAGGACATGCTGTATTTTCACGACACAATCAGTCACAAGTTTGTAAGTTATATTTATAATTATACATGTACCTGATCTCATAGGTGCCCCAGAGGGGTTTATACCCTGACTATTAGCGTCCTGTGTCCTGTAATCTCTACTACAATTTGTGTTTGAGACCATTCCAACGCACATTCACTGACACGGACGCTAGGTATTGTCAATTTAATTATTCTTAATGCACAATACACACGATTTTGGTAACATATGGTTTATGTAAATATATTAAAAGTTAAATTTTAAATCAAGTAGGAGTGCAGTATAGTGAATTCTTTTAGGAGACACATCCATTTTGTGTTTTCCTTCCCCCCTTTTTCTGACCCACGTCAATGGAAAGAATGAAAAGCTGCACAAGCTTGAAAAAACAAAGAAACTGTTGGAAGATGAAAAATGTGAAGCAGAGCACCGACTCCAGAACCAACTGCAAGGTCTGCGTACACACCTCCAGAATGCTGAGGAGAAGCAGCGAACTCTGCAGGAAGAAAATCTGCAGGCTGCTAAGAAAATACAAGTGCTGCAGGAACGTCTGATTACCCAGTGCGTCCTCGCAAAGCAGCAGGATAAACTGAGGGCTACCCTGACCATCACCAAAGCATCGCTAGAGGCTAAGCTTAGAGGCCAGGGGACTCGGTACAAGAGGGAGCGCAAAAAGGTCCAGAAACTGAGATGAGTATCTGCGGCTCAAGCGAAGAAGTTCACAGTGCCCACAAAATAAAGAATGATAGGTGGAAGCAAGCTCAGAGAAAGCACAGGGAAGAAATAAAGACCCTGAAAGGAGAATGGCAGGAAACACTCAAGAAACAGAGTGAGACTCTGCAGCCCAGTAACTTACAGATGCCTCCAATACGGGAAAAGGTATTGGCTCTGTCTAAGCATCGGTATCCCACAGTAACTAAGGCCCGTGAGGACAAGGGTACAACGAGAGCTGGGGACACCACTCACCTTCAAAACAAGATTACAAAGTTTGAGCCACCTAAGAAAGCACTAGCCAAACCTGCAACCACCCAACAGGCAACAAACAGAGGTAGGAGTGCAGAATCAAAGCCAAAAGAATCCTTAGCTGAGAAATCTGAAAAGATAGGACATTCTCTGGAAATGGAGCTGGAATCGCAACTCAATCCCAAAGAAGCTGAACTGGCGACTACATTGAATGGGAAAAGTGCAGGAAGACAGCTTCAAGAACTGAGGGCTCAAGTGGCTGTTGTTGGGTTTTTGTGATATCAGGAAATGGACATTTGGTGCTAAAGTGGAGCACATGGGAAGGATGGCGAGAGAGAGCGATTTGCATAGGCGCTCTGCGACTGTCGCCATGCAGTCTGCCTACAAAAAGAGGAGTGCCCGACACAGGGGAAAGCTCAGGACCACGTGGAAAAACTGTACTTGGGAAAAGTTGTCATTGAGCGACTGTGGACTGCTGATCTCAAGCACCTTCTGGAGGAGACACTACTAAACTGGAGGAAGGGCTCCAATCCCAGCAGGACTGAGGGTTCTCCTCCATCCACTCTCATTCAAGTCACAGAGATATCTCGAATGAGAGTGGAAGGATGGGCTTTGGCCGTGGCAAGCTTGAGCTTCCCACAAACAGGGGAGGTATGTAACAGGGGACTTATCCTGTTCAGAAAACTTGCCTCTAATCCAGCAGTGTGCTGGTTAATTGACCAGCACCTGGCTGATTAGAGGTGTTAGAAAAAGCCTGCCTCAGAGACATGAAGTGAGACTCCTTAGCATACCTGTGAGCTGAACAAGGAGACAGACGTCTTGAGCCTGCCAGAAGATGAGACTGCATGCTGCCAGCAAGACACGGGAAAGTACTTCTAAACCTGCAGAACAAAGAAGCATTCCCCTACAAGAGACAGATAAGACTTTCCTTTCTAAGACTTTTTGTATATCTGCACATATCAAGATATATGTTTGGGGCTGGGAGACATGCTAATCTAAAGGCAGTTGTGGACTGCATAGGTTTCACTAGAAATACTCCCAAGTGGAACAGAAGCTTTCTTTGACCCCTTATTTGCATACGTTTTGGATAATTTTCTTGTGTTAAAGAAACAGGCGCAATAAAAGCCTTATTTAATTTCACCTTAAAGTCTCCATTGCATACCTCTGCACATGTCCTCTTACAGTTACCAAACATCAGCGAATGGCAGCAAACGACTCACACCCTTTAGCTGCGCCAAAGGCTGTCCACCTTTGGGGCGACGCAGATGTACACTGAAGGGTTTCGGAAATAATGCAGCTGTGAATACAAAGTTCTTTGTCCTCTTGGCTCAGTAACATTCCAGTGGGTGGGGTTGACGTTCCACAAAGTACAAGCAAATGTTAACCCTTAGCACTTCTTAGGACTCAGGAGGTAGTCATTGTGGCATTGAAATGTCTTTCTTGACACTGCCAGCACCAGATATACAGTATCTATTGTAATCTATCTAAATCAAGAGTGGCCAACCCCAGTCCTCAAGGGCCACAAACAGGTCAGTGTTTCAGGATATCCCTGCTTCAGCACAGGTAGCTCAATCAATCCCTGCTTCTGCACAGATGGCTCAATCAATTTGATTTTCGTGCCCGTTCCTCATACAGTGATTCATCGTTTTGTCTCCTGTTGTTATAGTCTGAAGATATTGAATTGTATTTGTTACAATTCTAAATGCTTTTTATTCTCATATACATGAGATCTATGCAGACGTTGGAATTAAATACTTATTTCCGGGAGCATCTGGAAAAGAAGTGCCGAATAGTTTAAACATAGGTGACATCCGCACACATGGATCAAAGTAAGAATCCTATTAACAGCAATAATTAATATATCTGCAGCTATTATTTTGTCTCCTAGAATTGCATCACTTTTGCCTTAATACATAAATCTCACTGTGTTTTTCCCAATATATCGTTTTGGGGGTGGGAAGGACATGGCTTTAGCCTCCTGCTTTGCATTTATTTAATGCACAGAGAGCTGTGAATCAAATCCAGGCCCCTATACAGAATAAAGGCAAAAACGGTGCAATTCTGGTGCAAAAAGGTTGCACCAGATGCATCAAAGAAAGAAAATCTGATTGCTTTCAATGTCTTTTTCCATTAGTTACAACTGGTAATTTTTTTGCCCATCAGTTGCTCCAGTTTTGCCATCAGGGACTAGGAAATAACAAGAAGCCGGCAAACGTTTTAATGCTTATTTTGTATTAGAATGTTTGATTAATTATACTCTTAAAGAGCCAGATTGAGCTACCTGTGCTAAGGCTGAGAAATCCTGGAAACCTGACCTGTTGGTGGCTCTTGAAGAATGGAGTTGGCTACCCCTGCTCTAAATTCTCCTCCAAGAATGGCACAAACCTGTCCTGTTAGGGTCCTTTTGGAATACTGGGTGAAGAAAGCAAATTTGTGCTTACAGTGGCTACCTGCTTCAGGTAAGATGAATGGACAACAAACATTTGACATCCAGCATGTATTACTTCTTACTGCCCAAGTAAGGTTATCACAAACATCTTATTTACTTCCGTTTTCCGCCTGCACACTATAAAGGTAATTATTACTGGCCTTTCTGCCTTAGTCAGTTTGATAGGCAGTATCGAGTTAAATTAATTTCTCTGTACTTTATTCTGTTTTCTTATTTATGCTCGTTTTATACACAACTCAACTTTACAAAAACAAAGCAATAACATTGACAAACACTGTGATTGACTCTAAACAGCCGTTCCAAAATGCCACCTTTGCTTCCTCATCCAGCATTCCATCTGGCAAGAGGAGGCCAGCTCACACAGAATTCATCCCTGCTTTATTCCGTAATGGGGCTCGGTTCTTGGAAAATAACCCACTGTGACTGGCAGCTGGTGGAAGCAGGTGCAGGGGATAGTATTTGATGCCTATGATTCATTCGTCTTTGCAAAAGCAGGTTTTCCAGTTCCTGCTGCAGAACCATCCCAATGTTTGTTTTATGTCAGCGTCCATATGATTGCAAATGTTTGGAAGTACACAGTATGTTGTGGCGAGGTGATAAGCAAAACCATTCTTTGTCATGTGAAAGGTAATAACTCACGTTGGAAGGGGGAAACATTTGGACTTAAAACCACCGAAAAGATTGTCGTCATATTTACTAAATAGTGCTCTACCATAAGATGCCTTCTTGCTCCGGAACACACTTTACAGCATATGTACCGTCTTCCAACAATGGACGTGTCTTATAGCATCACTTAGTAAATATGGGCCTTAATGTTTGAAGCCATATAAAAGCTCTGGCTTTTTGAGCAACAAATGCTTGTCGTCACCCAGTGTCTTCATGCTGTAAAAAGCCGAGCTATATGTAGTTACAGAATTGCTTATGAACACGCATTGATAGCTCTGAGCGCGGTTAGAACGCTGCGTGTGGGCCATTGATTATAAAGTATGTCACAGCTTTCAGTGATGCAGAGAGTGTAATATCACCTTATTGTTATAAAAGTACATGATGAATGCAGCTTTTACATGTCCTGGAAGATTGCTGTGGGAACAATAAAAAGCAGCTAACATATCAGAACATTAAACGCACAACTACTTTCTGTCTGCTCCGATTACAAGCATGCAGAGGATGAGGTTCTATAATAAATGGCATCTGGATAAGTGGGTAGACATTAATATGACCTTAAAAAGAATGGTACAGACAGCTCCCAAAATTGGAGGCTGTGGAAATTCATGTGAAAGGTATCCCTCAATCCAGCGGTGCGCAAAATGGGGAGGCACTAGATTTTCTGGGGGGGCGCAGCAGTTATAGAGGTCCCACGGCCTCCCCCCAAGTATGTAAATTACATGCCGGGGGACCGGGCGAAACCTCTATAATACACTTACCTTCCCTTCCAGAGACGCATCGTCCTGGTAACCCGGCATCAACTGACGCTACAGGGTCACGTGACATCCCGTTACCATGACAACATGACATCACATGACCCAGCGCGTCATTTGATGCCAGGGTCGAACGAGGGGGGGGGGTGCGAGGCACCGAGGAGAGCAGGCAGTAGTGCGCATGGGGAAAAGTTTGCGCATCCCATCTCTAATCCCTAGACCTGACCAAAGCAAGAAGCTCATTCAGCAATTCATGTGTGCTTTACAGCAAAAAACAAATAAAGATGCCAAAAGCTATTTCCAATGTGACAAACATACACAGTGCAATACCTATATATTCTCTTGAAAAAGGGTCATTTAGTTCAACCCTTTGGCCAAAGCGTCTTACGCCTGCTAGCCACTTCAAGGTATGACCGTTAGCAGGTCCTAACACTCCCTGAGTTAAAATTCTTATTTACCTCTATAATTAAGGGAAGAATGATCAGCATTGGATCTGTCATAACCCAGCAAAATGAAACTGACCTGCCAATTTGGAAAGTGGGGAGGGGCGAGCTTAAACCTTGGGGGGGTGGGGGAGGTAGGAGCCACTAACCTCCCAAAAATAGCTGCGACCACCTGCACATAGTTAATAAAAACACAGATACCCAACAAGCTCTCTGAGAAACCCCAAACATTACCACATAATATATATATACAGCTCACCCCCTTATAACGCTGTGCTTGGGGTGCAAAGAATCACATCATGTTTTAAGCAGATCGCATTAAAAATAATGTACAATTGTATGCATTGTACAATAAAGTATTTAAGATACCAATAATCGTGTTGTAAAGTATTCATAAATACAAAAATTGGGAGCAACGCTTGCATCGCGTTATAAGTGCATCGCGTTAAAAATAATGTACAATTGTATGCATTGTACAATAAAGTATTTAAGATACCAATAATCGTGTTGTAAAGTATTCATAAATACAAAAATTGGGAGCCACGCTTGCATCGCGTTATAAGCGGATTCGCGTTGTAACGGATCGCATTATAACGGGGTTGAGCTGTATATATGTATGTAAGTGTCAAACGGAGTGCTAGTGGGTGTGGCTAAATGTATACAACAAAAAACAAACAGATGCCCAAAGCTACTTCCAATGTGACAAAAATACACAGTGCAATACCTATATATTCTCTTGAAAAGGGGTCATTTAGTTCAACCTTTTGGCCAAAGCGTCTTAAGCCTGCTAGCCACTTCAAGGTATGACCGTTAGCAGGTCCTAACACTCCCTGAGTTAAAGTTCTTATTTACCTCTATAATTAGGGGAAGAATGATCACATTGGATCTGTCATAACCCAGCAAAATGAAACTGACCTGCCAACTTGGAAAGAGGGGAGGAGCGAGCTTAAACCTTGGGGGGAAAGGGGGGGAGGGAGGGGCCTCTAACCTCCGAAAAACAGCTGAGACCAGCTGCACATAGTTAATAAAAACACAGATACCCAACAAGCTCTAAGAAACCCCAAACATTACCACATAATAGATATATAAGTGTCAAAAGGAGTGCTAGTGGGCATGGCTAAATGTATACAACAAAAAACAAACAAAGATGCCCAAAGCATGTGACAAAAATACACAGTGCAATACCTATATATTCTCTTGAAAAAGGGTCATTTAGTTCAACCCTTTGGCCAAAGCGTCTTAAGCCTGCTGCCACTTCAAGGCATGACTCTGAACTAAAATTCTTATTTATCTCTATAATTCGTTTTTATACTGTTTTGGGGAGGTTAGTGGCCCCTTCCCCCCAAGGTTAAGCTCGCCCCTCCCCACTTTCCAAGTTGGCAGGTCAGTTTCATTTTGCTGGGTTATGACAGATCCAATGCTGATAATTCTTCCCCTAATTATACAGGTAAATAAGAATTTTAACTCAGGGAGTGTTAGGACCTGCTAACGGTCATGCCTTGACGTGGCTAGCAGGCTTAAGACGCTTCGGTTAAAGGGTTGAACTAAATTACCCTTTTTCAAGAGAATATATAGGTATTGCACTGTGTATTTTTGTCACATTGGAAGTAGCTTAGGGCATCTTTGTTTGTTTTTTGTTGTATACATTTAGCCATGCCCACTAGCACTCCTTTTGACACTTATATGCATATATATTATGTGGAAATGTTTGGGGTTTCTCAGAGCTTGTTGGGTATCTGTGTGTTGCTTTATATAATAATAATAGTAATAATAATAATAATTTTATATGACACTTTTCTCCCAATAGGACTCAAAGCTTCACAGTTACAAAAAAAAAAGGGGGGGGAGGAAGGAAACATTTAAAGATATAAAAAAGACCAAACACAAGGAAAGATACAATACAGGATCCATCCTTCTATCCCCAAGTTTTATGGTATTGGCACAAGTTGGACAGACATGAGTAAATTAGTTCAAATCTGTGGTTTAAGCTAACACATGGAAAGGAAAGAAATGACACGCTAAAGTTGATACATCTCTTCATATCCATATGTAACGGTTTTTGTGAACCGGCCTGACCCACCCAATATCATATTGGCCCCTGTGGTCTAACCAGTCCCCATTACGGTGTAGTGTCTGGTGGTGCACCTGTTGGCTACAGGACTCCTGAGTCTCCCGCATGATGGTGTATGGGGATTTGCCAACCCAGACAGGCAGCTGAGGTAGTGTGATGAGTCCTACCTAGATCCAGTGCAGCGCATCAACCTCATCAGGGTCCCTTCGGTCCCTCGGGGATGGTCCTGGCGAAGAACTCCTCTGTGGTGCCCCTCTCCGTGCAATAACTCCACACTTGCACGTGAGAGTGTTGTTAATCAAGGACATCTTTATTTGTACGGTGGGCCAGCTGCCCTCCACAATGGGGTGTATTCAGCCCTCCATTGTTCTCCGTACTTCCCTTTGAAAGGTGTGTCCTCCTAATGTAGGGATTCCTTATCCCCGTAGGAATACTGCACCTGTGCCAGGTCCCTGGTCACAGTCTCATTAGTCCTTTTAATACCCTAACTTTGATCTTCCTCTGATAACTTCTAGACTAGACAGAACTAACTTTTGCTCAGTGCTGTGCCTTATGTATCCTCTGGGGGCTGACACAACTCTGACATCACCAACCAGGGAGTCAGAGCCTGTGACCACTCCCATCCATACATAGGGCACCTCACCAGGGTGTGAGGGCAAACCTCCATAATTACTGCTGGCATGCCCACAACTTACCAGGCCTTACTGTCAGCAGGAGAGATGACTGCAACCATTTTACAGCATGGTTACACATAGAAGTAACTCCTCTCCTAACATTTACCTCCTCCAATTGATTCAGGACATTGAGCTGACATTAACCTTGTCTGCCTAAGAAACTGTAGTTACATTTGACTTAGATGTAAGCGATGGACATAATGTGAAATAATTGATGAGCTAGATCAGTGGTATTCAGACTTCTCCTCCGGAACCACCAGCCAACCCAGGTTTTAGAAATAACCATCTGAATGTGAAGGAACTGACATACAGTAGGAATAAGCTATTTATGTAATAATCGCGGAAGAACAAGGCTTTACTGGCCAATAATGCCCTGGCTAGAAGAGTTGAAGGCCCGAGGCGAAGCTCAGGCTGAGGGGATTATTACTATTATAGGCTAAATGTAGGCTTGTTTTTTATTCATTTTGACATTTTTCATAAAAAAGATAGACACGTTTGTAGTCATATTGATTTTTATGAGCATGATCGTCTACATTCTTTTACTGCACGTGTTTATTAAAAGGAAATTGTACACACACACAGCCCCCCTCTATACACACACACACACAGCCCCCCTCTATACACACACACACACACACTGCAGCCCCCCCTCTATACACACAAACACACTCTGTAACCCCCCTCTATATACACAAACACACTCTGCAGTCCCCCCTAAACACTCTGCAGCCCACCCTCCTCTACACTCACAAAACACACACGACAGCCCCCATCTACACCCACAAACTCACACTGCAGCTCCCAGTAAACCCACAAAAATGCAGGCACACAAACACACCAAAACACACTCTGCAGTCCTCCTCCACCCTCTACACCCTCTACACCCTCTACACCTACCACACACACACACACACACACACACACACACACACACACACACACACACACACACACACACACACACACACTGTAGTCCCCTCTACACCCACAAAACACACTGCAGACACACCCACACACACAACAAAACAGACTGCTGCCCCTATACATCCAAAAAACACACACCAGCAGCCCCCTCTATACCCACTGCAGCCCCCTGTAAACCTACACACTGCAGACACACACAAAACACTCTGAGCCCCTCCTCCACCCACAAAACACACACTGAAGACACACACACAAACCAACAAAACAGACTCTGCCAGCTCTACATCCACAAAACACACACGCCTCTATACGCCTACTGCAGCCCCCTGTTAACCCACACACTGCAGACACACACACACACCAACAAAACACTCTGCACCTCTCCTCCACCCACAAAACACACACTGCAGCCCCCCTCCACACACACAGCACACACACACCAACAAAACAGACTGCTGCCCCGTCTACACCCACAAAACACACACCAACAGAAGACACACACACCAATAAAACACTCTGCTGGCCCCCTTTACACCCACAAATCACACACAAAAACCTTTCCCCTCACTCTCCTGTGCGGAGCTCTCTGCAGGCAGGGTGGTGGAGGAGTCAGTGCCTCCTGGTACCTCCTGTCCAATCAGCTTCCCTGCCTAAGAGCTGATCTCACTCTTTGTGAATGAGAACTGAAAGCTGATTGGCTGAAAACTTGGCAGGGTGCCAAAAATTCCGGGCCATTACTGATTGGATAATGCCCAGAATTTTAACAGCCTTAGCCTATAATCATTGATAATCCAAAAAGGAACTGGTCTGGCTCAGTATCCCAAAGAGAAGTATAATAACTATGCACTATGTAATAATAATAATTCTACTTGTTAAATTAAAAAAACACACAAAATTCTTCTATTCCATTGACTGAAGTTACCTTTACCTGGAGGCTCTACTATTTAACTAGCCACTTTGCATTGACCAATCACTCCTGATGAAGTCACCAAGCGTGACGAAATGCGTAGAGACGTGGTGACGTCATCACATGCGGACGTGAGAGAGGTGTTTCCGAGTCTCCTGCAGTTCCAGCCAGCTGATCCTCCCACCGTTGGTATCTATCTTCCCACAGAGAACAAAAAACCAGTGAGGCATTGTGAGATGCTGAGATGCTGTGAGCTCGTGGCAGGAGCTGTATGCGGCATTAACTGATGATCAGGTGCGCAGTATCTATCTCAAGCTCCTCCGTCCATGTTGATGACTCCCCCTAAAGATTTCTCTCCCACACATGTTTTTTTAAAATCCTGTAAGTGCATTTCCTTGGGACCGTTTGTTTTACTAAATATACCTCATTTTTTATACAGTTACATGCTTTGGAGCTTGCACTTCTTTTTGTTTTTTATCTACTTGGTAAATTAGCCCACAATTGAAAGACATTATGGGTAATATTTATTAAGTGGTCCTACTCCATAACCGCTTAAGTGCTGGTATAAGCCAAGAGCACTTATGACATTTAAGAAACATGATAATATTTTGTCCTTTTATAGGGCTGATGGGAGTGAGCAGTTTGCTTCACCGTTCGCTGGCCGTGACGCTGGGCTTGCTCTCCCCGAGCAATCACGTGGTAATGATCCCTGAAGTTTGGTGGCACTCTGGTTCTCCTGCACTTCAAACATAGAAGGGGATAAGATAACTTTCTGTGCTGGAAGGCCCAATGTCTTCCGGCGTCGGAACGCGAGCCGTAGATTAGAATTGCTTAGTAAATATAGCTCTATCGCCAATGGCGTGCCTTTTTTACATGGCACATGAGCACATGAAGGGGAAGGCTGCATTACTGAGCCTGTTTCACAAACTGTGTTATGGAATATAACCAAAACAATACAGAGATCTTGAGAAAGGATACATTCTAATTGTATTTTGTTGATGTTTGTAAGATTTTGCATATCATTAATAATATATATGATCTAAAGCAGGGGTGCGCAAACTGGGAGGCGCGAGATTTTTTTGGGGGGGTGCACGGGCAGTTGCAGAGGTCCCGCGCTCTTCCCCAAGGCATAGAAATTAAATGTCGGGGGACCGAGTGAGGCCTCTGCAACCGCTACTTACCGAGATTCAGTCGGCTTCAGGAAGCGTGACCATGGCAACGCGGTGTCACAGGACACCACGGGGTCATCTGACTTCACGGTTGCCATGGTAACGTGACATCAAATGACGCTGCGGGTCACGTGACATGAAGCCACACGACCCTGCGGCGTCATTTGATGCCGCACCGAGGTAAGGGGGGGGGGGAGCGACAACAAAGGGGATCAGGCAGGGGAGGCGCAATAAGAAAAGCTTGTGCACCTCTGATCTAAAGCTGGGTAGCCAACTCCAGTCCTCAAGGGCCACCAACAGACCAGGTATTAGGGATATCCCTGCTTCAGCACAGGTGGCTCATTCAGTGACTGAAGTAGGTATATCCTTGAAACATGAACTTGAGAACTGGAGTTAGCCACCCCTGATCTGAAGCCTACACAGCTCTTGTTTAAAATGTACCACCCATAAATATTTTAACTTCAATAAAAACATATGCTGGCTATTTGAATTCATTTTTTTTTTTTTTAAAGAAAATAATAGGTATGCATTCTGCCCATTGAACATCTCAAGTGTTCTACCCCCTTCAGTCAGCAAAATGAATATACAATTGCAGAACAAAATGTTGCTGTAGATATCTTGTTGTGCAAGGACTTTATGAGGGACTGTTTACTACATCTCCTTGCAGAAAGCTTTTCAATTTCTACTTATTTAAATTTGTACTGTATTGGGTATGTCTGATTTTGAATTCTTATAGTAATTTGAGTAGTAAAAATGTCAGAAGCAAGAACAAAACTTACTCGATACGGCTTTATCAAAATGTTTGTGTACGGAGGATGTGTATATCTGCATAAAACATTCTTATTTGGTTTAATGTGCATAGATTTGAAAAGCCTCCAGCACCGTGACATGCTGTGCGCACAACTAAGTGTGAAAAATGGCAGGCCTGCCGCTGGTAATGCGCGCTTAATACACTTAAGGAAAACATTTCTACATGAATTTTTGCTGCTAGTGGCCTTTTTCTGGCGCTTGATTAATAGCACTGCTTGTATGAGGAGGTCGAAACCTAAGGGATAGGAAACAATAACCAGCAGCCTGCATAATCTGTTTTTCAGCATCGTTATTATCAGTAGTGTTTATAGGGCGCAGGCGTGAAACTGATATGTTCCATGTTTAAAAATGTGTGTGTGGGAAGTGATTAGATGCAGCAATAGGAAGGGAGGAGACATTTGGGCTATGTTTACTAAGGAGTGTTTTGCCATGACTCCTTCCAGCGCTGGGAGACACCTAAATATAGCTCATGTTGTGCATATGATAACTTGATATATCCATTTTATTGATTCATCCTTCTTTACAACTCACAACTGGAACAGTCTACCGGAGACTGTCACAGCCGCCACCTGTCTAAGTTCTTTCAAAACTAAGGCTGTCTCACATTTTAATCTGGTCTGTAACTGTTACATACGCCTATAACATATTATCTTTAACTGTGCGTGCAATGTCTTGTATATAATGTATGTAGCGGTCATGTAAAATGCCTACAGTCATCTCTCCTGCTGGCAGTAAGGCCTGGTAAGTGTGGGCATGCCAGCAGTAATCATGGAGGTTTCCCCTCACAACCTGGTGGGGTGCTCTGTGTATGGCTGGGACTGGTCACATGCTCTGACTCCATGGTTAGTGATGTCAGAGATGTGTCAGCCTCAGAAGCTTACATAAGGCACAGCACTGTGTTCTAAAGTTAGTTGTAGTGTTGCTGTGGAGTGTGTTACTGCAGAGTTACTGCAGTGTTGCTGGAAAGCTCTTGTCAGAGCTGAGGAGGAGTTCTGTCAGTTATGTTATAGTACTCCATGGGAGGCTGTGTCCAGGGACCTGGCACAGGACAGTGATTCCTGCGGGAATAGTGAATCCCTGATCTGGGTGACCTACCTAACTAAAGGGAGCACTGGCGAGATGAGCGGCTGAAGATACTCCTTGTGGAGGGCAGTTGCCCTGCCGAGTCAATAAAGATGAGTTCAGCCAGAAACCCTCTCGTGTATCTATCTGGGATGAGTGTACAGAGAGGAGCACCACGGAGGAGTTCCTCGCCAGGATCATCCCCATGCGGACGCAGGGACCCTGGTGAGGTGGAGGCGCTGCACTGGAACTAGGTGAGACTCAGCACACTACCTCAGCTGCCTGTCTGACGGGTTCTCCCCACACACCATTATGCGGGAGACTCAGGAGTCCTGTAGCCAGCAGGTGCACCATATGACATATCCACACTGTAATGGGGTCCGGTTAGACCACAGGGGCCAATGTGAGATTGGGTGGGTCAGGCCGGGCCAGAAATACCGTTACATGTATAACCCTGCTCACTTATGTAACTAAGTATTTGTAACCATGTATTATTTGTCATCATAACTCTGTGCCCAGGACATACTTGAAAACGAGAGGTAACTCTCAATGTATTACTTCCTGGTAAAATATTTTATAAATCATAAAAAATAATTTAACACTTTTTATACATCATTTCAAACACAGGGTTTCCGCTGACATGAACCCACGAAGCTTGGAAACACCAGATAAAAATGCAAACAGATGGCATATTTTTTTATTAATTGACATGCGATAATACTTTTCTTGCTGTATAGAAACCTATATTTTAGTGTAACCTTTGTTTCTATAAATGACATATCAGATGATATTTATTTCTCTGTCTAGTTTTCAGATCTTTTCCGAGTGAGATTTCTGTTCTGTGTCGATCTTCCAAACAAACTTCTTGTATTAAAATAACACGACAGTCACTATTTAAATACACTTTTATTGATTCAACATCTTGCTTTAAATGCTTTATAAAGTATTTATTCCTTTTATTTTTCATTCTCTTTCAGTCCAGAATTATCTGTCAACCATTGCTAGGCTTTTTACCGGAGTTAAACACACATGAGGAAGTAGCTTATGCTACGAAACGCGTTGGATAATTTTTTATAGCCCCTTCAGTTATTATAATCTCAGTCTAAGTGCCGAAGCAATCAGAGACTGTTTGGATGTCCCGAGTGACGTAAGATCACACTTTACGGCAGTTTTTGCTTTACGGCCAGTTGTAATACACACGGGACTTCTGAGGAACGAGCCTGACGGTGGCTCCAACGGTCCCGGTATCCAAGGGCGTCCTACCCAGACGCACACAGAGGCGAACGGAGGGTCTCCCAAGCACGGCAGCTGAATATATCTTAATGCCAGGATTTCCATAAGGAAGTACAAGCGGACATTAGCTGATCCCGTGGTCATTGCGGTACCGGGAAACACATGTCATGAGTGCATGAAATGCCTAATATGTTCTGATCTGATGTACGCAGATATCTTACCATTTTAATATATGTATATTTTGGAACTTACTTCACCATATGCGTCTGCGCTTTTGTTTTTTGTGTTTCAGTTGTTCCAGGGGTGTTGAGTCACTCCTTACTTACAGCTGCAGACGTCCATTTGCAACGTTAGAGGTTTTTTTTATATATCACAAAGGTGTATTTATGGGATAATATTTCCTCACAATAGAGTATAATAGTTGCGCACTTGTATTCTGTTCTTTTCTTCTGTAACACATGGAAGACGTTTTCTTTCGTAGAAATAATCGTTTTGCAAGCTATGTGATGAGAAACATTATTTCTGTTCTTTGTATACAAGACCATACGTGGCCTTTAGTGGTCACTTAGGCCACTGTTGACTGCTAGATTTTTAAGAGGGTAAAAAGCTGCCTGTTTTAACAGCAGTAAATGCAATTATTTTGTCGTTCCATTACTTTTTAACAAATATATTAAAACAAATTGATTTTGTTAACACTTCGAATTGAAATAAAAATAAATAAATACATTGGCAGTTTTGCAAAGACGGCAAAACATTTATACCGAAATGACACCACCGTATGTCAGTAACGATCATTTTCAGAATAACCACAAAATAGAGCAGCATA
Organism: Ascaphus truei; assembly: GCA_036426205.1. NCBI lineage: Eukaryota > Metazoa > Chordata > Amphibia > Anura > Ascaphidae > Ascaphus > Ascaphus truei. The sequence continues at coordinate 1,906 of WSYH01002235.1, read as the reverse complement.
TTTCCGGAGTGCTCGGATTCTGTGCGTTCCTCTTGGAGGCTGGGGGGGAGGGAGTTGTGTTTAAGGATACGCAAGGTAGGATAGTGTTTATTCAAAATAGCATTGTGGATTGAGTCCTGCATCAGTGAAGGGGTTAAAACAGAATGGATCACAGTTTTGCTTTCAATAGCATAGCAAATAATGTGTTTCCGAGCCCCGGTACATGTCATAAGGTTAAACAAAATGTAAGGGATAACCGTTTTGCTTTAAAATGGACGACCAAGGCAGGCTCGGGGGTGTTTAAAATTCTGAGCTCATGCTATCTCTCCAGCAGATGCAAAGCACGGCGAGGGCCAGAGACTTACAAATAGTAGCTATGTAGATCGGAAGCACAGTATATAATTATACCTAATTATCTTTAAAGCCAAAATGACTTTGTATTCTCCATTATACTGTAAGATACTGATGTGCTGGTTTTCTTTCCTCTGCTATCTGCTGTACTATATAAAACAATAACTCACTGGCCCATATTATGTGGCTCTGAGTTTAATTATAATAATATGAGGATATCACTGCAGAAATGTGGTTTCCTATTGGGGCGGTTGCTATTTTAAAGCTGTTTTTTTTTTTGTTTCCATAGGTGTGGTGAACCATCTTTGTTCTGTCCCAATTAGCACTATCCTTTACAGTTGCAATTAAGTGAAAGCGCTGAGCCTTGTAACACAGAAATCATTTTTGTTTGTTTTGTTATTGAAGGTATGTGTATTGTCTTCACAAACCTAGACATAAAATCCTAACTGATAAATACAGCTCAACCCCCTTATAACGCGGTGCTTGGGGTCCAAAGAATCACATCGCGCTATAAGCGGATCGCGTTAGAAATAATGTACAATTGTATGCGTTGTACAATAACGTATTTAAGATACAGATAATCGTGTATTCATAAAGACGAAAATTGGGAGCCACGCTTGCACCGCGTTATAAGCGGATTCGCGTTGTAATGGATCGCGTTATAACGGGGTTGAGCTTTAGTACAGACTGTGCAATATATAGTGTTTTGTTAGCAGGCCCCTCCCTAGGTAAGCAGGTAAGACGTCGCCCCAGGGCAGAAGGTCTTGTGGGCGGCAAGAGGGAGAGAGTAACAGCACTGCTGCTTTCCTGTTGACTTTTTATTAATATGTGTAGTTATGAAGCGGGGGGTCTCCGGAGCTGAACCCCGTTAATTTCAACTCCGGGGACCAACTGCTTCCTGAGATACTTACCTCCGAATGGTGTGCCGGTATCTCAGCTCAGGTTTAAAGCTCCGGATGGTGGGCCAATAGGAAGCCGCCTATGACATCACAGCTTCCTATTGGCCTACGTGATGGAACATTTAAACCTGGGCTGAGATACCGGCACCCAAGGAGGTAGGTATGATTCCTATGTTTAAGACGTCTATAGCATCTCCACCCATGCGTGTGTTTTTTTATAGAAACGACGTATTTTTATAAAGTGCAACCTGTGTACAAATATACTGGACACCTAACAAGCTCCTATTGAACCCCCAAAATAAACACAACATATATATAAGCATATGAGTGTCACAGAGGAGTGCTACTGAGCATGGCAATATATATTTAAAACCAGAGACAGAACATAAAACACAGACAAAGCTCAGTTTTAGCACATCTAGTGAAACTCATACACGGTACAGTGCCTAAATATATATGTATAAATATCTATTAAGTAAAATGGTCTTTTAGTTTGACATTTTTGGCCAAAATTGTTGTAAGCCCCTGAGCCAACTTCACGGCAGACCACAATTCAGGGGTCCCTAACGCTAATATAAATTCTTAATAACCTGTGTAATAACAGGAAGAATGATTTATAGTAAATCTGTCAATATTAGTTGCAAAGTTCTAAGTCTGATTGAAGCCTTTATTAACCT